>JALDNG010000332.1:110000-256598 GCA_024349245.1 Neodontobutis hainanensis | reverse complement strand
CACCTCTGAGACCATAGAGACCACCTCTGAGACCACCTCTGAGACCACTGAGACCACAGAGACCACCTCTGAGACCATCTCTGAGGCCACAGAGACCACCTCTGAGCCCACAGAGACCACCTTTGAGACGATAGAGACCACCCCTGAGACCATCTCTGAGGCCACAGAGATCACCTCTGAGACCACAGAGACCACCTCTGAGACCACGTCTAAGACCACCTCTAAGACCACAGAGACCACCTCTGAGTCCACCTCTGAGACCACCTCTGAGACCACCTCTAAGACCACAGAGACCACCTCTGAGACCACAGAGACCACCTCTGAGACCACCTCTGAGACCACTGAGACCACAGAGACCACGTCTGAGACCACCTCTGAGACCATCTCTGAGGGCCACAGAGACCACCTCTGAGACCACTGAGACCACAGAGACCACCTCTGAGACTATAGAGACCACCTCTGAGACCACCTCTGAGACCATCTCTCAGGCCACAGAGACCACCTCTGAGACCACCTCTAAGACCATAGAGACCACCTCTAAGACCATAGAGACCACCTCTGAGATCTCTGAGACCACCTCTGAGACCATAGAGACCACCTCTGAGACCACCTCTGAGACCATAGATACCACCTCTGAGACCACCTCTGAGACCATCTCTCAGGCCACAGAGACCACCTCTGAGACCACCTCTGAGACCACCTCTAAGACCATAGAGACCACCTCTGAGATCTCTGAGCCCACCTCTGAGACCATAGAGACCACCTCTGAGACCACCTCTGAGACCACCTCTGAGACCATAGAGACCACCTCTGAGACCACCTCTGAGACCACTGAGACCACAGAGACCACCTCTGAGACCATCTCTGAGGCCACAGAGACCACCTCTGAGCCCACAGAGACCACCTTTGAGACGATAGAGACCACCCCTGAGACCATCTCTGAGGCCACAGAGATCACCTCTGAGACCACAGAGACCACCTCTGAGACCACGTCTAAGACCACCTCTAAGACCACAGAGACCACCTCTGAGTCCACCTCTGAGTCCACCTCTGAGACCACCTCTAAGACCACAGAGACCACCTCTGAGACCACAGAGACCACCTCTGAGACCACGTCTAAGACCACCTCTAAGACCACAGAGACCACCTCTGAGACCACAGAGACCACCTCTGAGTCCACCTCTGAGACCACCTCTGAGACCACCTCTAAGACCACAGAGACCACCTCTGAGACCACAGAGACCACCTCTGAGACCACGTCTAAGACCACCTCTAAGACCACAGAGACCACCTCTGAGACCACAGAGACCACCTCTGAGTCCACCTCTGAGACCATCTCAGAGACCACCTCTGAGACCACAGAGACCACCTCTGAGTCCACCTCTGAGTCCACCTCTGAGACCAGCACAATAAAAGTGCTCTAAAGGTTGGTCCATATAATAGTCTGTCCAATGGACTCTAGAGACACAGGCCAAAAGTAGCCCATTAGATGAGGGGTTTTTGTAAACTAAAAATGATTTTATTTAAGTGTTTTTCATAAATTTCCCAATATCTTAGGAAACAAAACTCAGCCAGTACTGTTTAGCAACATGGAGCTTAAAGGGTTAATAAATATGAAGATGAGACCAAGGAGGAGGGACTAAAGACGTGTGCAGACCTGTTGGACCAGTCACACCACTGAGAGCGCCCCTAGTGGCAGTCCTTGATAGGGTCTGGACTTGGTCCTTGTCAGACCCCCCCCCCCCCCCATCCCAAACACACACACAAATAAATAGATTAATAAATAAGCAAAACAATGTCCAATTAAATACAAAGAGAAGCAATGAGAAGCTAAAATGCTGTAGTAACATGCCTCATTAACATTTGGTCTAAAACCTGTTCTGATCCAACACTAAACAAGAGGAAGTAACGCAGTGGAAATACAGCAGTAAAAGTCAGCAGCTGTCTGTCCTCTGCCTCTGTAACAGTCCACACTGAGACAACAGCTTTAATAAAGTCAAAGACACTAATGTCACACTCACCTCCTCACACCAGGACAACAGCTTTAATAAAGTCAAAGACACTAATGTCACACTCACCTCCTAACACCAGGACAACAGCTTTAATAAAGTCAACACTAATGTCACACTCACCTCCTCACACCAGGACAACAGCTTTAATAAAGTCGACACTAATGTCACACTCACCTCCTCACACCAGGACAACAGCTTTAATAAAGTCAACACTAATGTCACACTCACCTCCTCACACCAGGACAACAGCTTTAATAAAGTCAAAGACACTAATGTCACACTCACCTCCTCACACCAGGACAACAGCTTTAATAAAGTCAACACTAATGTCACACTCACCTCCTCACACCAGGACAACAGCTTTAATAAAGTCAACACTAATGTCACACTCACCTCCTCACACCAGGACAACAGCTTTAATAAAGTCAACACTAATGTCACACTCACCTCCTCACACCAGGACAACAGCTTTAATAAAGTCAACACTAATGTCACACTCACCTCCTCACACCAGGACAACAGCTTTAATAAAGTCAACACTAATGTCACACTCACCTCCTCACACCAGGACAACAGCTTTAATAAAGTCAAAGACACTAATGTCACACTCACCTCCTAACACCAGGACAACAGCTTTAATAAAGTCAACACTAATGTCACACTCACCTCCTCACACCAGGACAACAGCTTTAATAAAGTCAAAGACACTAATGTCACACTCACCTCCTCACACCAGGACAACAGCTTTAATAAAGTCAAAGACACTAATGTCACACTCACCTCCTCACACCAGGACAACAGCTTTAATAAAGTCAAAGACACTAATGTCACACTCACCTCCTCACACCAGGACAACAGCTTTAATAAAGTCGACACTAATGTCACACTCACCTCCTCACACCAGGACAACAGCTTTAATAAAGTCAACACTAATGTCACACTCACCTCCTCACACCAGGACAACAGCTTTAATAAAGTCAAAGACACTAATGTCACACTCACCTCCTCACACCAGGACAACAGCTTTAATAAAGTCAACACTAATGTCACACTCACCTCCTCACACCAGGACAACAGCTTTAATAAAGTCAACACTAATGTCACACTCACCTCCTCACACCAGGACAACAGCTTTAATAAAGTCAACACTAATGTCACACTCACCTCCTCACACCAGGACAACAGCTTTAATAAAGTCAACACTAATGTCACACTCACCTCCTCACACCAGGACAACAGCTTTAATAAAGTCAAAGACACTAATGTCACACTCACCTCCTCACACCAGGACAACAGCTTTAATAAAGTCAACACTAATGTCACACTCACCTCCTCACACCAGGACAACAGCTTTAATAAAGTCAACACTAATGTCACACTCACCTCCTCACACCAGGACAACAGCTTTAATAAAGTCAACACTAATGTCACACTCACCTCCTCACACCAGGACAACAGCTTTACAGTTTTTCTCATTTGCTAAGACACACTAAATGAAACTGGGATCCGCTTGATCTTCAACATCACATTATTAGCACAGCAGAAGTCTTCTCTTGCAAAGGTTTTAACACTTTTTCATTTGTTTCACTCATTTTTCACACCCTTTTTCAAAACAGTTACCACAGATCTCATTGAAAGGCCCCAAACTCTATTGGATTCACTGTGTTGAACAAAGAAAACAATCTATTCACAGCTGATAGAAACTACTTGCATAATTATAAATCTCTATGCACCTATGTGAAACTCATTTGCACAACTCTTCAATCAGCAATCAGTCCTCATCCATCTATAAAAGATGCCACCTCTGTGTTGCTATTTGCAAGCATGGATCAAAGAGGCCATAGGCACGGAAGGAGAGTAAGAGGCCATGGCAGAGGGGCCAGAGGAAGAGGAGTTTGTATGCGTGGTGGAGGAGCTGCAGCAGCAAAAGGACAAAATCAAGCTGAAGTTTCAAATGAAATTCGGGCAACAATTACTATTGACCATGCTGGACAATGGGTCCAGCCCATTCTGAGTCGGAGCACTGTGGCATCTATTGTCAGGCTTTTTCGGAATAAGAACAGGTAATTCACAGTGTTTCTGTAATATATACCACTGTGTATTTCAGCTTTACTGTATTGCCCTGTTAGCAGAACAAACTGTGTCTACAGTAATGCAGATGTTTTATCTTTCCCATTTTTTTGACTGTCATACAGTAATGTCAATTTTGAATTTTGACATGCTTTTTGCTTTTACTTTGTAGAATCCACACATTGCCACACACTGGTGTCAGAGGAAAGATATTTACTAAATGTGAAAGATAAAAGTATATATCTTTTTTTTTTTTTTTTTTTATAAAGGTATTTCCACCCATAAGTTTCCTTTTGGTAGCTTTTTTCAGTATCCATTTGAGTTTGTAAAGTATCATATTTCATATCGATGGCTGCATTTTGTATTTTGTTGTCCATTGTGTAATGATTGATTAAAAGAATAAATTCATTTGACCACAAGTTGTGGTGTTTGATGGAAATATTTGCTTATGTTGCATGTTTTTAATGTTTTGTGAGTGTTAGAGCATTTTGCTAACAAAATGAGTCATTTTGGCCATTGAGCTTCAGTTTTATCCTGTGTGTTAACAGTTTTGAAAATGTGATGTCAGAGTGGGCAAATGTGTTTAAGCAATCGAGAAAAACTGTAATAAAGTCAACACTAATGTCACACTCACCTCCTCACACCAGGACAACAGCTTTAATAAAGTCAAAGACGCTAATGTCACACTCACCTCCTCACACCAGGACAACAGCTTTAATAAAGTCAACACTAATGTCACACTCACCTCCTCACACCAGGACAACAGCTTTAATAAAGTCAACACTAATGTCACACTCACCTCCTCACACCAGGACAACAGCTTTAATAAAGTCAACACTAATGTCACACTCACCTCCTCACACCAGGACAACAGCAACAAGTCCGTCTGATACTTTCACTTCTACCTGTGTCAGGTGAGACATGCCCCTCCCCCACCTGTGTCAGGTGAGACATGCCCCTCCCCACCTGTGTCAGGTGAGAGCAAAAATGACAAACGGAGCTGAGCTCGAGCGGAGGCTGGGATCTGGAGCAGTTCTCAGGATCAACCACTTGTTCATCACTTTGTTCATTCTTTTAGTTTTATAAACAAATCTGAAACCTGGTTCAATCAAGAGAAAAAAAGATGATTATGATCTTCATTATGGAAATAGACAAAATAAAAAGGAGGTGGGGTTGCACTATATTTGTATAAAACTATAAAATATTCAGCTTTAATTAATTTGTCAACAGTATTTGATAATGTAATGTAATGTTTAACAATATAAATCAATAATGTTAATAAAAAAAACACTATTATAAGTTGTGTTTAAAGATGACCTGGTCAAGTGTTGATACTTTTAATGAAGAGATGGAGAATCTGTTTTCAGCCGTTAACAATAAACCCATATTCATCTGTGGAGACTTCAACTTTGACCTTTTAAATCCAAACAAACACAAACTGATGAATTCATTGAAAGAATGTCCTCCATGTCTTTATTTCCATCTTTTACAAAACCCAGTAGAATTACATCACACAGTACAACCTTAACAACATCTTTACAAATAACTCCACAATAACTCAACTAACCACCAGCTTATTTGTGATATTACGGACCACGGACCTGTTTTTACCAAATATGACTTTAATATTTCTAAAACTAAAGAAATCTGTAACGTAAGCTGCAGAAGATTACAAACTCATGAAGCAATGAATGCATTTAATAATGAGCTGAGAGTTAAAGACTGGAGCTGCGTTTGTGGAGAGACAGACACAGACAGAGCCTGCAATCACTTTTTAGAAATATTCACAACATTATATGATAAGCACTGCCACATTTCAGTTTACAGTAAACACAAGAAATATTTAAAACGTCCCTGCTCGACTAAAGGCTCACGAAATGCACGTAAAAGAAAAATAATCTCATAAAATGTTGATTAAATTGAAAACAAAAGAAGTTGAGAATAGATATAAGTTGTACAAAAATAAGTTAAGCAAAGTAATATTAAAAAATATATATTATGAGACATTGTTAATTGAGAATAAACCCAACACAAAAGGAAGATGGGACGTATTAAAGAGAATATTTTGTCGAGTCAACGGTGAGGATCACAACATGAACAGAGCAGTAACAGCTTCAACACATCTTTGTAAACATTGGCCCTGATTTAAAAATCCCAGACAAACAAATAGAACACAATATTGAAAACATTTAAAATACTTTAAACACTATCTTTCTTTCAGCAGTTAGTGAGAAAGAAATAATGAGTCCAAAATCCCAAAATAATAATTCAATGGACTGTGACTCAATATGGCACTATTGAAACAACTCTAACACATCTGTAATCTGTCACTTCAACACCATTGTGTTCTCAAGGAAATACAAACAAACATCATTTTAACAATTACAGTCCAATTTCACTGCTTCATCAGTTTTCAAAAAAAATATAGAAAAAATATTTATTACTCGATTAGAAAAAAATGTTGAAAAACATAAACTGATTAATAAAAGTCAATATGATTCAGAAATAAAAGATCTACATCAATGGATATAAATGATGCAACAGAAGAATTATCAAATGCACTGGAAAATAAAAAACTTACCATTGGAATATTCATTGATCTGAAAAAAGCCTTTGACACAATCACACAATACTCCTCCAGAAGTTAGAAAGGTCTGGGACACGAGGGGGGGCTGGACACTGGCTCAAAAGATACTTAAGCCACAGATTACAATCTGTGCAGATGCTCCTCATCTGACTGTCCTGTCATTTCCTGCGGTGTCCCCCAGGGGTCAGTACTGGGCCCGAAATGATTCTTTTGTACATTATTGATATATTTAATGTTTCACAGTGACTTAAGTGTGTTTTGTTGAAGATGACACCTCCCTTTTCTGTTGTGATGACAATTGACTGTTACTTATTTATAAGTCTACACTTTACCTCCTCCTTGTGTTTTTAAGCTTAAGTTTTTTGTACCTGTTCATTTGCTCTGTCCATGGAGCGCACCTGTTCACATGTCACTGACGGTTGTATGTTCTGTGTATAACTGTGTCTGTGACGACTAAAAACTCTTGAATCTTGAATCTTGAGCACACAAATCCACATCAGGTGTGATGTGATCGGTGGAGGCGTGTGAGGATGGACCAGTTGAAGTTTATGAAGGGTTTTTGAGGAAGACCAAACAGAAGAGAGTAGAAGGTCATAGGTTATTTTAAGGAGGGCAGTTTCAATGTGGAGGGTCCAGCCAGATTGAATTTTAGATCGAGATTATTGGAAGAAAAGTGAGTGTGAATTTGAGCAGAAACTGTTTTTTTCCACAATTTTGATGAAGAAGAAGACTGGAGATCGGGCGGAAGTCATTAAACCCGAGCCTGTTTTTTGGTGTGTCTGCTCGAAAAGGACATGTCACAGAATATTGTCTGTATCTCTGTAACTACAGGGTTTAGTTAAATAATTCTGGTGTTTTTTTCAATGTGCATGTTACACTTTCAGAAAAAATACAGATGGAAAACAGCAAAATAAACCCAAAAACATTTCTGCCTTAAAAATAAACAAAAAATATATTAGAATTATTATCCTCTTTAGTTGAAGGCAGCTGCAGCTCAAACACTATTTTAAATCACAGCCACATGTCAACATTTACCTGGACCAAATATAATTCTTCTAATGTGAAACAAACCAAAAGTATTAAGACTTGAGTCTGAAATGTTCAGGCGGAGGCTCCATTATAAGCAACAGGGCAGAGTCTGTTTTTGTTTGCTGCTGTTTGGTCTGTGTTCGGAGTTGTTGTGTTGCTCTGTTAAATGTACATTTATTAGATGTGCTTGTAGCTGAGTCTCAGCTGATCCATGTCATGTGCTGCTTTGCCATAATAGTCTTGGGCTGTGTATTGTATCATGCTGTTTGTTTGCTTTGAGGACATGATCCAGTTTTCTCGACAGTATTTCCATCGGGCCTCCTTTTGATCTTAACTGTCTGAGTTCTGGACTGGACCAGGCTGTGGAGTGAGTGAATGAGACAGATGTGCTTCTGAGTGGAGCCAGATTATTGAGGACGCTCTGGAGGTGTGTGTTGTAGTGTGAGAGTAATTGTTCAGGGGAATGAAGGTTGTCTGTACAGGGGAGGTTATCAATGTGAAGGGATAAAGTGCCCAAGTCAACGGCCTTCATTTTGAGTAAATGAATAATGTGTTTAAGGTTTATTTGGACAGAGACAGATGAACAGTGAATGAGAGCAGTGAGAGATCAGAGAATAGGAGGTTCTTTACAGTCAGTAGGTGTAATGCCAGAGCAGCAGATGAGCTCCAGAAGAGGTTGGGAGAGGTCAACAAACCCCGTTGGAGTAGCGTAGTTGAGAGGAGTTCAATCATTCGGCTGCTGCCACGTCTCCATTAAACAGAGAAAGTCCATGTCCAGTCGAGGCTTGTAGCGGCAGGTAGGCTATAATAATGTGGAGTAGGTGCAGCAGGTGAGCTGGTCGTAACTCATACACACATAAACAGATGAAGGTCTGTAGATGTCGACAGGAGGATTCGATTTAAAGATAGCCTACTCGTAGAACACAAATGCAGTATCCACAAACATATCCACAAACATATTTCTTGAAAAGAGCACAAAGAGCAGATCAACGGCAGCCAAAAAACACAGCAGCAAATGATCCTGAAAATGTCAATGTTGTGATCCCAGCTGCTCAGTCATAAAGTCAAACTCTGCTCTGTCCTCAGGTCAAACACAAGTCAGTCTGAGACACTGGATTTACTCCAGAGTGGCTCTCATATTTAAAGTTGAGTCCTGCTCTGGTCAGCTTTATTCAAACTCTAGACCAGGGGCAGGGCTGGGCTCATCTCTTTACCCCAAGGACCAAATGAGAACCTGTGACTCCTCGAAAAGCCTTGTTCCATCAAACCCTAAAAACATGTCTCACTCACGTTGTTGTGAGGAACATGAGAAGAAAGTGTTGATAATAATACTCTTCTTTTATGCACATGTAGGTCACTGTAACGTCCCACACATGAGTCTGAAACTGGAGACTATACCACAGAGAAATCCTGAGAAAATGTTTTTGTGTTGAGTCTTCAACTG
Organism: Neodontobutis hainanensis; assembly: GCA_024349245.1. NCBI lineage: Eukaryota > Metazoa > Chordata > Actinopteri > Gobiiformes > Odontobutidae > Neodontobutis > Neodontobutis hainanensis. The sequence goes on along the minus strand of JALDNG010000332.1, from coordinate 247,456 downwards.
TCTCCAGGTCCTGTTTGGGTGAAAAAAAAAACTTTTCCTCGTCTAAGATGGTCCAGAAAGTGTCCAGTCTATCACTTAGCTCTAAGGACAGCTCAAAAGTCTCCAAAAGCCATGTTCTGTAAAACCTGGTACATTTTGATTTGAGCAGCAACACAGTAATAATACTCATTTATAAAACTCCTCTTCATCAAAACCCTTCCATAGATCCACCCACTCTTCCTCTCCAGTCACACTCTCTGGAGGCAAAGCATTATTTAGATAGTTCTCATAAACAGATTATATTTTGTTTTATTTAAAAGCCTAACCCTAACGCAATTTTTAAAAGTGTGTCAACCTTATGAACAATTGTTGAAGCACATTTGAGGATAATACAGCTGCTTAAATCTACTGCTGTAGAAAAGACTGTACTTTTATTTAAAAGTAAAAATGATGAGCAAAGCTTTATTAAAAACATTATTAAAAACATGTTTTACATTGAGACTCATAAACTCATGAGAAGGTGGGGCATGTTTCGACAAATCTACAGAAAACAAACGGCTCATTGTTTTTGTGCAGATGCTTTTCAACGGGACAGTCCCATGTTCAGAAGACAACATGTCGTGATGTTCCCAGAGCTTTATATACAAATGTTTTCTAATGATACAAAAGTATAATCTATTAAAAAAAGGATAAATATATGATCTTAAATGGCTGTATTTCCAGCTGAATGTTTGCAATTAAACCAAGGCCACAGTCACTTCCTCGTTTGAGTAAAAGCTAGTTCCACCTGGAGAGACTCAAACAGACGCAGACGACACTGACGTGAGGTTTATTGAAAGAATAAGTCTCTTGAAATATAACTTTGGTGATTAGACCTCGCCAAACATCGAGACGTGAGTTTTCTTTTTTCTTGTAAAATGTTATTTATGTATTTATTTATGTATTTATTTATTTGATTAACTGCATGACCAGATGAAGAAAATATGTGTAAATGAATAAAATAGAAGCAAAGGGATAATCCAGTTCTGTTTATGTTTTAATTTTCATTGGCTGAGAGGTATATTTATCTACTGAAGGGCAGAAGTTAGTTTAATAAAAGATATTCTGACTTTGATGCTGGACGGCACTTCAGACAAAAATAAAAGAGTAGCATTTAAATTAAATAAATGAATGTATGTAATAAAATTATGTCTTAAAGTTAGAATTTAGAATTAAAGGAGCAACAAAAATAATGCTGAGCAAAGCTTTATTGAAAAAAAGAAAACATACCAAACATTATCAGAAGACAGAGATGGACAAAGGTCAACAGCTTCAGATCCAAAAACATCTTGAAAAATTTAATGTTTCACAGATGTGAGAATTAGTGACCTCTGCTGGAGACATCCTGTAATAATGAATATCTGTAAGGCCTTTAACCCCTCTTTCTTTCTGTCTGTCTGGTAACAGGCCCCATGTCTCTATCTAGATCTTCCTGTGTGTGTGTGTGTGTGTGTGTGTGTGTGTGTGTGTGTGTGTGTGTGTGTGTGTGCGCGTGTGTGTGTGTGTGTGTGTGTGTTGTGTGTCTGTGTGTGTGTGTCTGTGCGCGTGTGTGTGTGTGTGTGTCTGTGTGTGTGTGTGTGTGTGTGTGTGTGTGTGTGTGTGTGTGTGTGTGTGTGTGTGTGTGTGTGTGTGTGTGTGTGTGTGTGTGTGTGTGTGTGTGTGTGTGTGTGTGTTAAACTAATCATATTTCAAACCATATACTCTGACATAATGTTTTTCTTTTACATTAATATTTTACTAGATGTATTAATATAACATCCCTTACTTAATTATAAACCATAACACACATAACATAAACTTATGCATAAATGAATAACGTAATAAGTATACAGATTTAAAACACAAAGTATAAAAATATTACTCTACAGTTTATAGACTTTATATCGACACATGTCTGAAAGTGTCACTGTGAGACACAACTGTGAGTTTACACTGCCCTGTAGGCCTACTTTATTATCATTTACACCAAACTAATGTGGACTTTGTTTCAGCTTTTTGTATTTTTCATGTTTTATGTTTATTAAACATTTTCATTTGCAATGCTTCATTTTGGAAAGTTATTTTATATTGTATATATTTTCTATTTTGTTCTGTTAATAAACCTTAATAAAAAAATCAAAACAAAGGCTTTATGTTTAACATGAGCTCATTATCATTTGTCACAAATACAATCTGACAGACACAACAGGAAGTTCAAATAAGCACACGTTTTGGACTTGAGCAGTTTTGCCAACACTGTGTCTTTGTGGAACACATTAACACACAACTGCAAAGCCTCTCTTTCCTTTGTTTCTTTTCTCTTTACATCCTTCAAGATTCTCAAACGACATTGAAACAAGAATAAATCCAACACTTTTGTTCATATTTTTCATGAACGGAACAATAAAGAGTAAGATTTACAAACAGTGCTCAGTGTTTATAAAAAGATAAAGCAGGTGAGAGAGGCTTTAGACTCTGTCCAGGTCAGGACTCAACTGGTCCTGGTCCTGGTCTGGTCCTGGTCCTGGTCCGTTTACTCCACCTGAAAAGACTAAAAAACAAAATAAGTGTTGACATTTCTTCTGGAGCTGAGACAAAATGATTATATTTATTGGAGACAGTTCTGGTCGGGACTCAATATTTGAGGCACAGGTTGTGCTTGTGTTTAATGCAGTGAAGGCGATAAATACAATGTTTAAATTGATGAAGCCAGAGCCCAACGACACTGACTCTGTTTAAAAGCACAAACAGCTGTTGAGAAGAAAGACTTTGTCATGTTTTCTGTTTGAATAGGACTTTATCACAACTATAAGCCTTCACACTGATCCAAACCCTTGGAGTGGTTCAAGAGTTAGGATCAGTGTTACTGCTCCAGATCAACCTCGTGCCACTAAAGCTGCTCCGGGACGCCTGAACTCTGGGACAGTTTGATAAACGTGACCCTTTGGTCTGGCCCTGGTCTGTTCTGTCTGCATCAGAGGAAAGGAAAGCTCTGTGCAGTTTCTGTGGATTCAGCAGAGCTTTGTCTCCAGAGGCACTTTTATAGATTTTACAGAGAATCAGACGAGGCTCTGATTGGCCTCTGTTCACTACAGCATCTACTCACCTCAGAATCTCCATTTGACTGTGAGGACTCTGTTGGAGTTCAAGCAGCTCCTGAACATCTGACTTCTTCAGATCGTTACCCCACAGATCCAGTTCTCTCAGATGTGAGGGGTTGGACTTCAGAGCTGAGGCCAGAGAAGAACAGCTGGACTTTGACAAAAAGCAGCCCCTCAATCTGAAAAAAGAATAAATGTTGGAGGTTAATCCAATAATAATCAAGACACTCAGTTATAAAGAATACAGTCTTTATTTCATTTGTTGGAGGTCTTCACGTCTTCAGGTCACACCAATGATTGTAAATATAGTGGAAGCTCATTGGTCCCAGTTCTGCAAAATGTGTGAAAGCAGTGAGAAGTGAGAAAGTTATTTGTCTGTCCTCTGTCCGCTCCGGCTCTGCCGACGTTCTCTCTGCTAGTCCCACTCCCGCCAAACCCTTTCCCCCGAAACAGAACCATCCTGTGGTTGTTTCATCCACAGATCCTGCCGTTAGTCGTCTACACAGCACCAGTGTTAGCTAGTTCTCCCAAACGTCCTTTCAGCTCTATTTATGTTCATTTAACCCAGGCCTGATACGGCACTAGATCTTGGCTGGAACACTCTGTGCTTCAGCATGTTTCTGCTTCTCGTGTCACATTTATGGAACAGACGAGAGGGAAAATATTGATCTCACACATGAGAATAAGTGGACTATGTAGGCTATGTATCTGTGGAGAGTAGCAGAGCTGCTCAGAGGAAAAGAGTAATACTCACACAGACACCAGGAAGTTTAGAGGTTTGAGTAAAACAAGTCAAAAACTAAAAAGCTCTCATGTCTAAAACATGTTTGATGGTAGATATTTTGTCCAGTGAGCAGGACAGAGTAATATTGTGGCACATGAGCAGCAGGCTTTATTCATAAACAGAATATTTAGGGAGTTGGGCCAAGGCCAAATCTTTTGTTATTATTATAATCTGTGTCAGATTTCACGTTTAAGGTCCCAGCAACCTTTGATAATCAGGTTTGAACAGAAGCTCAGTGTGTTTTAAGCTCTAGTGTGTTCAACACTGGAGCAAATGACCAAATGACTGGAGAATATTTCAACATTTTAATGTGGGACAATGAGGGCAACAACAGGAGCAGACCTCCAGTGGGTCCATCATTAAAGTCAGATGTGCTCTCCTTTTGGTCGACAGCAGAGGAGTGAGGAGGACAGAGAGGGACAGAGGACAGTGTTAGAGCAGAGTCTGAGGACAGACCAGGTGAGACATGGACAGGTAAAGTTCCTCCACAGCCACAGTCTAATGCCAGGACACATTGTGTTGTTGTGTTGTCTCTGTTCACGCTGGTGACACATTGGAGAGTGTCCTGCAGTTAGTGCTGTGACCTTTGACCTTTACACATTTTGAAGCAAACAACAGTAAAAATGAAGAGAAAAGAGTTAGTGTTGTCAGCACACGCATTTCAACATTTATTATTAATCAAACGGTATTTATCATTTTAACGACCAATTTAGTCAAATAAGAGCTGCATCTGCCTGAAACAGACTGAGTTATTTAATATTTATTTAATTATATCATTAGTTAACGATGTAAAAAGTTTATTCTTATCTGTTTTTGCACTTTTACAATACTGTATATCATTGCCCACCTATAATCTGCATCAGATCCACTTTTAATCTGTTTCTTTTAGTGTCACCTGGATGACTGTTAGTGTTTAAATGAAGAAGCACAAGTATTTAGTCACATGTAGAGTCTCAAAGTCTGCTCACTTTCTGCACAAACATGTATTTCTCTGTTTTAATGGATAAACATTAATGACTGTATTGTTTTGTCTCTGTCTCTGTGTGGCCCGTGAGGAAGAGCAGGACGTCCCGTGAGGAAGAGCAGGACGTCTCGTGAGGAAGAGCAGGACGTCCCGTGAGGAGGAGCAGGACGTCCCGTGAGGAAGAGCAGGACGTCCCGTGAGGAAGAGCAGGACGTCCCGTGAGGAAGAGCAGGACGTCCCGTGAGGAAGAGCAGGACGTCCTGTGAACCACTGTGGAGCCGTTACATGAAGATTAGACCTGTGTCAAACCTGTGACTGTGACAAAGAAGAACCTGGAGCAGCTTCACCTGCAGCTCCTGAAAATAAAGCTCATGTCTGCCACACCTCAGGATCTGTGTTTTATACTTCATCTTCAGAACGAGACACTTAATAGAACCAGCCACACTATATCAGCTTCTACAAGTCCTAATATTTACTCTTCATAATGGCTCTGCTCTCTTTATAAACTAGACTTTGTCTACATCATTTAACATTAATATGATTTTATAAAAACTTACTCTCAATAATTAACTGCTGAAGGTAGAATCTTGAACACATCATTTGAGCTGATTTACTGAAGACTTTTCATTTGTTCTTTGGCCAAGCATCCCTCTCATAAACATGATACAGTGAGACTTTATGAGCTGTTTGTTCAAACCCAAGAGTCAGAGAAAAGAAGAGAAGGACCAGTGACTGACCTCAGAGTCTCCAGTCGACAGTTTGGACTCGATAGTCCTTCACACAACTCCTTCAGTACTGAGTCTAAGTCATTATGACTCAGGTCCAGTTCTCTCAGGTGAGAGGGACTGGACTTCAGAGCCGACGACAGAAGTTCACACTGAATCTTTGAGAGTCCACAATCAGAAAGTCTGTAAACACAGTAACATTAAGTCAAACATTAGAGATGTAAAGGTTCTCAGTCGTCCAGGTCACAGAACTACATTTATTCACTTTAAATTCAAAGTTTAAAACTATCTCCAGCTGCAACAGATACAAACATATTTGACTGTTTTTCATTATTGTCCCAACCTTTTCTTCTTTGTCAAAGCTCCTTACACTAAACTAAATATTAAAAACACTAAATATCTCACATCTGTTGAAAAATCAGACACAAAGCTTCATAAAGTCTTGTTATTACTGTCCTCTCTTTTCACTCATTTCAGATTTATGCTTCATTAATTTTAGCAACATTGTGCATTTTACAAAGACACTGACTGTTTGTGGATTGCAACGTCTTGGGAGAGGGAGGGGGCAGGAGAGTTTTTCCCAGCGATAGGTCATTTATCGAATGCTCAAATGTACTTAGGCTAGTTCAGCTGCCCTGCTGGGTTTTACTCCTGCCATAGTTTACACTTCACATCTAGGTTTTATGTCTGTTCAGCTTAAACATGTGAGAATTGTATATTTCTTATTGTTATCAAGGACTGTTGCTCTTGGTTCTGCTAATGTCATGTCCCTCGAGCAAATCCAAACATAGACATAGCCACCTACATCCTGCCCCTGGGAACCTGTCATGGAAAAGTGTGAACATACGCCTCCTAACACTGGATCAACTGCTGGATATAAAACCTCATGTCTTCGTCTCTTGTTTACTTGTTTACATCATACATAACTACATTTGTAGTTACACATTACACACGTACTCGCAATAACAGTAGCTATTACAACATACGTAACATAAATAGGATGAGGATGACAGCACGTCACGTGATGGGATTTTCCAGTGGAATACAATGGGGGGTGGGGGTGTAAGTCAAACAGGTTGGACATATGGACAGATGTTAAATGACAGACGGTTGGAGACTGTTTCTAGGAACGTAAAGTCAAGGCTTCTGTTGGGCAATGTTTTGGATGTTCGTGGGACGAAGAGGATAAAATAAGACCCAGCTGCCGGCAAGACTTCTCAGAGGGACAAGGCGTGCATCTATTTTATGGAGTAACCTTGACGTTTTCTATCCCTTGTCAGGCCTGTAATACAATACAATGCAGCTTCACCGGTCAGTTTCTCGATGTTACCCACTCTTCTCTGGATGAAACCCCTTCATGTCCGTTAAGCAGCGCTGTAGCTCACAGTTCTGACTCCTGATGTTCAAGTCCTTTCTGTATATCCACAGTCGGTGCTGAAGACGTCGAGTCAGCTCATCGAATTGTGCGACTCTTTGATGTAATCTTTTAAACTGTCACTCACGTCACAGAAGCACAGTTTATTGATTTTTAGGAGTGCAGCAGGCAGTTGAATCCAAGAATAAGAGAAAAGTACGAGACGAGACAAAACAAGGCATAGAAGCACACACTGATAAGCAGACAGCAGGAGCAGAGGGAAAAGACGTCTGCCTTGTCCAAGAGCAGAAAATGAAAATTCATTCATGAATATAAAATCTCATGTCTTCATTTCTTGTTTACTTTGACAAACTCCATCCTTGTTTACATGTTTGTACTTTGCTTCGTCTTGCAAGAAATAAACCTGATCATTCATTTTTAAATTGTAACCTCGCAGTCAGCCAAAAATCGGACTCTTCTTGCCTCGCTTGCCTCTCTCTGCCACGCTAACCCCGCAGCGGTCCACCAGCGGACCGACTGGTGGAAGAAATTCTCGTTTCCACAAGGCCCGAAGCTTTGGGAGGTTCCCCAAAGCTTCGGGCCTTGTGGAAACAAGAAGAATTTGTTTGTTTCAAGCCTGCAAGCCTCACTTGCTACATGTTTTCCTCCTGCAAGCAGCTGCTAAAAATGCTTCCTCCAAGCCTGCTAACAGACGGAAGCCATTTTGGCCCTTTTATTTTAAAGACCGGGCCTGCTCATGCGTTTGCTCTCACCAAACGAGCGCTCGCAGAAGCAAGTTTGAACCAGTGAAAAGTCAACCTCTAAGACCTCTAATTTTGAAGAATTTATTTTTCCCGCTATCAGGAAGTCTGCTACTGTCAAAGCTAGCTAGCTTCAACAGAACTGTTCTGCCTTAACGCTACACCGCCGCACAGCGACCCATCTGGAGTGGCATGCCCGTTACAACCACTCTACCTTTCGGGAACCAGGCATGACGCGCCCCATTCTGGAGGACACTTCGGAACTTGTCGACCTCCCTGCACCGATCCCAAGACCAGACTTTGACACGTGGCACACACAAAGCCTGGCGTCCTAAAACGTGGCCTGTTGAAGCACTGACTTGGTAGACCAAGCTGCTTCCCTCAAATTCCCCTTTGTTAAGTTTCCATAATATAGATTAACTTGTCTAAGTAAACATTCCTGATTTCACAATACCCTCTGAAAGCAAATGTTTATCCCTGTGTTTATCTCTTGTTGTGTCATTCCTTTCCATGTTCCCATCATTTGATTCATTTTATTGTTTATTTGTGTAAAATCCCATAAAAGACATTGATGTTTCTCTGTTTATATTAAGAATATTAATTAGAAATTAATTTTAATAAATTAATATTAATATCAAAGTTAATAATTAAAATTATTAAAATTAATCTGATATACGTTTATGCAAAATAACATCACTACAAATATTTTTGCCCCAGTGAGGCCTTGAAAGAATATTCTTGATTAAACATTGAAATCATTAAATAACACCTAAAGTCTTTACACAAATTGCTGTCCACTGAAAGCTGTGTCTAAGCTGTGCCTTATCTGGTGATGCGTTTAACTGCGTGTGTGTGTGATCATCGCTAGGTGATCAAATGTGAAGCGCAACTGAAATTATGTGTTGAATTCAAACCATGTCTGCCAAGGTCATCCATTTTGAGTTTCTTCTAAAGGCTGAGCTTTCCAGCATTAAAAGTACTTGCTAAAATTGTGTTAAAGTCTGCTGAAGGACTGTATGAATTATGAAATTTATTAATGGCTGCGAGATTCCAGCATTAATTAAATACTTGTTAAAAGTTGCTTAGAGTCTGCTGAAAAGCTCAGAGACTGTGCAAATGTTAGAAGCATGCTAACACGCTAGCCAAAGTGTGTATATGGGCCTGAAACAAAGCTAATTGCGGCGCTGTGCTGGAATTTATGAGAAAACTTGTCTTCCCTAAGGCTTGTTAGCCTGGGTGTATTTGAAACGAATAAATAAAAAAAAACGTGCTGGAGGCCTTCACAGCCTAGCTAACTGTGAAAGCCCTCACCCTAAAAGCCACGTGGCCTGCCGTGTGTTTTGTCTAAAAACATGGTTTGAGCTGCTGTGGAAAATGCCATTTGCTTGTGTTTAAAACGCAGCCTTGTACAAAGCGCTGCTGTGTTTTAAACCACTGTTTAAAGAGTTGTAGACACGTCCAGATGCAACCCCTGGCTGAAGCTGAAAGCACGCTTCACGCCAGGACCCCCAAAGGGGCATGCCACTAATTCACAGGGAGAAGCTCTACGCCTCCCTCATGCTGTCCCTCTTCCCTGAAATTAGTAGTACTGATTAATTATCAAAGCTTAGAGCTTGATAATTAATGAATAGTACACAACTTTCATTAACACTGAAATGCCTCAGTGACTAACCTTACCCTTAAGTAAATTACCCTTTGTTAATACTGCTTTGGCAAATAACACTGTGTTTAATAACAAATAACCACACAATATGTTGTGGCCATAGGCCCAGAAAACAGGAAGACTCGGCAAAACCCCAGACATAGGCAGAAAATTAAAAAAGATTTATTTAACGGCAAAGTAACAAAACCAAAATCCAGGAAACAGAAATCAAACAAGGCTAAGGTCCAAGCGTAAATAATCCAGAACATGAAATACAAGAAAAAACAGGCTAGGAACATCCACTGAAACACAAGGAACACAGAACAGAACTCACGGTAGGGAAGATGACAACCCGGCACTGAGTAACAGGCCACACAGTTATAAATAGACCCAGACAACAAGGGACAGGTGAAACACATTAGGAAACAAATAAAACACACATTAAAAACCAGGAACTCAAATACAATCTTTGCTATAAAGTAAAATGTTATTTTAATCATATTTTGGAATGATATTCTTTTAATATAGTTTGTAAAGGTTAAATCTGAAGTAGATGAGTTTTGGAGTGCTTATGACTTCACTGTCGGTGCAGTTATAAGGGCTATAGTTAGACTACCCATTTAAGGACACTGTACATTGCTATGTCCCATATATGGACACGATGCTGTGAACATATGTGCCTCCCATATATGGACACGCCGCTTTGCTGCACAAGAAACATCTGTCTTTTTCCTTTTTTTAGTTACATTCTGAATGTATTCTGGGATTGGTAGATGCACCATTACCATGTAAAGTCACACTGCCATTGTATATAAACTGTGCGTTTACAATAAAGCTTTGAGAAGGAGAGAACAGAACCACGAAACCAGTGTGTTGCCTTTTGTCTCTTTCTCCCACTGATCAGTGTTCATGCCGTGGCCTAGGCCTATTGTCTGTAACTGTCGGGATTCTAGAAACTGACTTAGCGGATCGAGTTACGGACAATAATCTGAATATGATATCATTAGTCAGCGGGATGCTGACATCGGGCCTAAGCAATGATGGGTAAAAAAATCAAGTTAGTGAAAAGCTGACTTTCGGCCCATCGGAGCTATAGGTAAAAAAATCTGTATTGGTCAAGCGGGAAGCTGACTTCGGCCGAATAAATCCGGAAAAAACATCTATCGCCTAAGCTAGAGTAAAAAACATTATTTCAATCTTAAAACAAAATCAGATACAATAATAAATATGAAACAGAACAAAACAGGCTGACTCCGACAACAGGAATGGATCCTGACACAATACAGTTGAAACTAAACTCGACTAGTGTTGTGACCTGCCCATTACCTGTACTGTAAGTAGCTTTGCTACTCACCCATGCAGTTAATTTGGCTCAATATAAGTGTCTTAAGACTATTTGTGACTTTTCTCTTTGAGGAGCTGCTAAATTGAATGACGCATTAAAAAGCTTACTAACACAGCTACCTGTGACAAAACTGCTGTTAAGTCTAAAAAGACTTAACCCTGCACGTATCCTGTCTTAGCTGTAATTTAAAAAGCTGATTACCTGCATGAATTGTCAGATTTAACCCAGATCAGTCAATGACAACAGCAACTCCAAAACGGCTGGGAAATGTGAAGAACACTGTGTCAGTGGTAAGCACTCACAGTGAGACTAAACAAAACCCTCTGCGCGGTAGACTATGCACACACGCAACTGGTCACCTTGCTGATGACTGACACGCTTATAGACACCAGCTCCTCAGTGAACAGCCTAACAATGAGAAGACTTCTGTATTGTATCTTTGGTTTGATCAAACATAACCATTAGGAACCTCCTCTAACCACCCTGTTTAACTTTGCCCCTAAATACATACAAAGCCACTCCAAATTATGATATGTGATATTATGATGTGTTTCCCTTAATCAGGTTCACACTAGTACATATGATGCCAAGGCTTGTGTGTGTTTTAACACGTGGCTTCCTTCCTGGTCTGCAAATTAATATTAATATGTAAGTAAATTATTAAAATTATTAAAATTAATCTGATATACATTTATGCAACATAACATTGCTACATAATGTTTTGAATTTTAAACTCCCTCCAAAGATTGTCTATGGAGTTGAGATCTGGAGATCGGATTGGCCACTTCAGGACCTTGAAATGCTTCTTACAAAGCCACTCCTTCGCAAACTTCAGACAAACTCGGACATGTCCTGGCTTAAGCAGGGGACACGTCTGGCACTGCAGGGTTTGAGTCCCTGGAGGTGTGGTGTAATATTTCGGACACCAATGTAAAAACAGTGGGATTCTCCGGGAAAACACAAGTTATTCCTCTCACAAAGAAAGTACAACTGACTGTAGCAGGAAAATCATTAAGGACGTCATTATTATATTCTAAAACCACCCCAATTAATATCCTAGGAAGAGATGTCTTGTGTGTGTTAAAAGCTAATATCACATGCACACAGAGAGGTCTCCAGGTGGATTTCCCAGAGGGTAAAATGATGTCTGCCACGGCTCTGATGGATATAAGAATACAACCTGTTGTTTATTGGCTGAGATGGCCCGAAGACTCAGAACTTCAACAAAATTGGTTAAGATGGAAACTCTGGATTGAGAGACAATTTAAAAATTTACGTGTACCACGAACGCCACTACATTGTACAATGATGTATGATAAAAATCAAGACAATACGGATTATGAGGACAATTGGAAAAAGCACATGAATGGAAAAAACTTTTCTGTTATGAGTTACAATATATATGTCAGCAGCCTGGGAGCTGTAGCGGTGCCGCTTACCACCCAACTTGAATCTTGGTTCCTGTTCACGGACTCTGTTCCCCATGTCACATTAATGTTGGCGGAAGGTTTAGAGTCATGTGCACTTAAACCAATGATAAAGGCTGTAACATGCGTTGATAATTGGCTGCCAACAGTACACAATGAAGTATGTGTCTCAGAAGACAATCAGTATTTTAGAATAAGAATAGGAGCTTGTGACATAGTCCAAGCTGAAAGGGTAATTGTAGATAGAAACATCTCAAAACAGTTATCAGAGAGACACAATGCTTTATTAGAACAAGTACCAGCTGAAATCTGGTCGAAAAGCAAGACAGACGTAGGGTTAGTCAAGTCATCACCGCCAATACAAATACGCCTCAAATCTGGGAGTATACTGCCAAATAAGAAACAATATCCATTAAGTTATTCAGCAGTAGAGGGGATTAGGCCAATCATTGAAGGGTTAATTAATGTGGGAGTATTAGTGGAATTAAAGGGACCTTGTAATACACCTAGTTTTCCCATAAAAAAAACAAATTCAAAGGATTATAGGTTGGTGCATGATTTAAGAGCAATTAATGCTATTATTGAGGATGAAAGACCTATTGTTCCAGATCCATGTCTGATTTTGTCTAATATTCCAGCCGAGTCAGAGTGGTGTACGGTTATTGATTTATGTTCTGCATTTTTCAGTATTCCTCTGCATCCTGACTCACGTTATTTGTTTTGTTTCACCTTTTATGACCGAGATGGGAGAGAAAGGAGCCTTTCATATAGCCGACTCCCGCAGGGTCTTAAGTTATCTCCATCAAAGTTCAATCAGGCGCTGACTCATGACCTGCAGAATCTGAATGTTGTGAGTACAGTGATCCAATACGTAGATGATCTGCTTATATATAGTCCTACTCAGGAACAGTGTGAAAAAGATTCTATCACTGTGCTGCAAACCTTAGCACATGGTGGACATAAAGTTAGTAAAGAAAAATTACAATTTTGTCAAATGGAGGTGGAGTATCTAGGCCGTGTACTAAGTGGTAATAAGAGGAAAATTGCTCCGTCTCAAATCGAGGCTATTACGAAAGCCCCAAAGCCACAGACAGTAGGACAAATGATGACGTTTCTAGGAACAGCTGGTTATAGTAGACCTTGGATATGTGATTTTGCTCAACTAGTAGCTCCATTAAGAGGTCTGATGAAATCAGCAGGCCAGCGAGATAATAAGGCTCAATTAACATGGAATGAAGAAGCTGACAGAGCATTCTTTGCATTAAAAGACAGCATGCAAACAGCTCCAGCGCTAGGCAATCCTGATTATAAAAAGATGTTTCATCTATATGTAGCAGAGAGAGATGGTTACTCATCAGCAGTTCTGATGCAAGATACTACGGTTGGAAAACAACCTATAGCTTATTACAGTGCAAAATTAGACACAGTCGAAGAAGGATTAGCGCCGTGTGACAGGTAATTAGCGTCAGCTGTGACGGCATTTAAAAAAGCTTCAGTGATAACTATGGGTTTCCCTGTAACTTTGTACACCAGTCATCAATTACACGCTCTACTAACAAGTCCTAAATTTGTCTTAACACAGGCTAGAAGAACAGGATATGAAGTAATACTTTCTGCTCCTGAATTGATAATACAACGTTGTAATACGGTTAATCCGGCTACAAAGATTGTTACGCCCTTAGATGGGGAACCACATGACTGTTTGAAATCGACAGATACATTTCTAAAACCACGAGAAGATATGTATAATCAGCCTATTGAAGCAGATTTGACATTATTTGTAGATGGATCCTGTTTCCGAGATGAGAAGGGTATGCATGCGGGTTATGGCATTGTAAAACTGAATGCAGACAATACGTTTACAACAATACAGGCTACAGCCATTCCACAGCCTTGTTCAGCTCAACTGGCTGAAATAAAAGCACTGACTGAAGCATGTAAACTAGCGAAAGGCTTAAAAGTTAACATTTATACAGACTCGCAGTATGGTTATGGCATAGTTCATCTGCATGCGAAAACTTGGGAGCAGCGTGGGTTTCAGAAGGTCGACGGGAAATCAGTGATGCAATAGCGGAGTTATTAGCGGCAATAAAGTTGCCTGACAAACTTGCGGTTATGAAATGCGCTGCACACCAGAGAGTTAAAACAGCTGACAAACTGGCCAAAGATGCTGCCTCTGGAGTGTGTCAAGTTCCAGTGTTATTGACAGGGAGTGTGGGCCATTAAACGACTTGGACAATATAAGTAAAGAAAAGATAATGCTGATCCTTATGAGAAGGCAGAGTGGGTTAGAAAAGGAGCCATAAAAACGTCTCTAGCAGGATCAGATAAGACTTTGTGGAGAGGTGTGCAAGGTAATTTAGTGTTACCAAACTCCTTAGTTAAAACTGTCATAGAGCAGGCCCATGGTCCTGACCATAAATCAAGATCTGAGGTTTTGAGGAGAATTCAGATAACGTGGTGGGCGCCTCTGCTAGCCCCCACTGTGGACAGGTTTTTGGGAGAATGTCAGGTCTGTAATCTGCATAATATCAAGAAAGTCTTTGTTTCTCCTATTGGCCACATTCCAATAGTTTCAGGTCCATTTGTTCATTTGTACATGGACCACATAGATATGACTGAAAGGATTAGAGGATTTAGATACATTTTGGTTGTGGTGGATAGGTTCAGTAGATGGATAGAGGCTGTAGCGACACGAAAGCCTGATACGAAGTCAACTGCTAGGTTTTTGTGTAATGAAGTCTTTCCTAGATTTGGGATTCCTAAGAGATTATCCAGCGACAATGGAACTGCTTTTGCATCAGCAGTGATGCGTCAGGCAATGGCCAAGCTTGGGGTTAAGCAAAAGTTTGGTTGTGTATATCACCCACGAGCGCAGGGGACCGTTGAGAGAGCTAATGGAATATTGAAGGGGAAATTGGCCAAGATAATAGCAGATAGCCAGTATAAGATTAATTGGTTAGATGCATTACCGCTAGCACTGATGAGTATGAGGTCACAGGCCAATAGAATAACACATCTAACGCCACATGAGGTGTTGACAGGGAGACCATTCCCGGTACCGAACTATAATGGGCCTGGGGAAAACCCATCGTTGGAGCAATGTGAGAAAGGATTTACTAGTTATTTACAACATTTAACAGAAATCCATAAGGTCATATTTCAACAGGTCAAAGCAGCTGGTGAAAATACGACTGAGATTGAAGCATCATTGCAACAGGTAAAGCCTGGTGACTGGGTGTACATCAAAGTGATCAGACGTAAGTGGGCGGAGCCTAGATGATCCGGTCCATACCAGGTACTGTTGGCAACGGAAAGTGCTGTGAGAGTGTCTGGGAAGAAAGTGTGGTATCATCTATCTCAGTGTCGACCTGCAAAAGCTCCATTCAAGGTAAAGACAATTAAAACTTTTTGAAGAGAAAAGACAGTTACCTGAGGAGGCCAATAGTGATCAGGAAATTTCAGAAGAGACTGTGGAAAGAAGAAGGTCTAAGAGACTGAGAGACAAACAACGTAGTCTTGGAACTCTGCAGGTGATCCTTAATAAGGGATCAGAGAGGGGAGGAAGTATACCAATAATTAAAGGAACCTCTGATCAAAATAATCTGAAGGATGCATACGCCAAGGAGACGCAGCCACCGCTGCATAATCATTGTGAATTATGAGACAGAAAAATGGCATGAATCAGGATATTGTGGATGGAGAATGAAGTTTTTACTCATGACTATAGCAGTAGTTTTGACAATAATAGGACTAGACAATAATATAATAGACTGGACTGAAGTTGAACAAAGGAGATGCGCATTAGCTTTAAGTTTGCATGCAGCGGAAGCAGAGGAGTTGCCACTAGGAAACAGTTTAAATGTAACTTATGTAAGATCAAATATGCTGAATCGAACTTGGTTCATAGGACCAAATGGTGAATCAGTATACAGGCAGTGCAGGAAAGAAGGGGCATTCATGTTAGAAATTGAATGTACAAAGGGTCAATGTACGGATGTAAAGGTAAATACTAGTATAAATAAGGAAGAAGCTATGAAATTAGTAAAAATTAAAATAGAGCATAGAGGAAAAGAGAGGTTAATACATTACATCAAAATAAAGAGATGAGGAGAGTTGTCCAGAACAACAACAATTTATTTTATCAATGGATGAAATTTTCAGCGAGACAGGTTACACAAAAGGATTGTATTACATGTTACAATTCTAAAAGACTGCCAAAAATACGTCCAATTCCAGGGGTTACTACAAATGCATGCGAGTCAAAGGGAAATTGCTTTGCTATGTGTACAATGGAGGTAGCAAGTGGAGTGAGGGGAAGTTGGTCAGATGATTTAACAATATGTCCAAAAACAATTAAATCTGAATTAGAGGCTTGGATACCTCCTGTTTTGGATATGTCTGAAGAAATAATACATCCATTTTGTATCGCTAGAGGCAATTCAATCAGAGCAGCGATGTGGGTAAATTCATCTTTGGATAATAGGATTAAATGTGAATATCAAAAGTTTCCAACACGTTATAGACCAGGCTATGCTAGTGAGGCTAGATTGTACATATGTAAGACAACGGAAAGAGCTGCTATTCAGTGTGAACAGGTTATTGAAGATGGGAGATATTTAAGGGTTATACATAATAATACTTTCATTACGCAATATGGACTGCCTATGTTAGCAAGAGGAACACAGCCTTTGGCAGACATATTCTGGTTATGTGATGACGTAAATAGTGTTAGAGTTACGTTATCTAAGAATTGGGAAGGTATCTGTGCACCAATTATGCTAACGAGTCATGTAGTAGTAATAGAGCTTGATAAAAACGTGAGCCACGTCAGACAGACCAGAAGCACAGATGGAAAATGGAAGGAAGACCCAGTGGGATCTCCGAGGAGTATAAAGCTATTTCTGAGGGATGGATTGTTTCTGGGGAGACATATGGGTGGATTACGTGGATAGGGCAGACCGTGGCCACTGCGAGTGCAGCACGCAACAGCAGGTGGATTAATTACTTATGGTACAACCAACAGAGGTTTATTAACTGGACGATAGATGCCATCGAAGGAATTGGACAACAATTACATGCTACGTCAATAATGGCAGTACAGAATAGATTTGTTTTGGATGGAATGTTAGCTGAAGAGCAAGGAGTCTGTCAGTTAATTGATGGAGAATGCTGTACTGCTATTCCTATGCACACATCTGATGAAGGGAACCTTACAAATGCTTTGAAAAATTTAAAACGATTAAGGAGTGAGCATGTGTTAGGTTCTAATTGGAATATGAGGCCAAAGGGTTTAGAGGAGTTTACGAAATGGTTAAGTCAGTTGACATGGCGAAGTTATTCCAAATCATAGGGTTAGCAATTGCAGGAGTTATATTAATAGCAATGGTTGTTTTGTGTTGTGTGTTGCCGTTCATTAAACTAATAGTCAGTAGAGCTACAGACATATTTTCTGGACAGTTTCCTATGTATACGCAGGACGAGTTACAACTAAGTCACCTGGATGAGGAAGAACTGGTGTGTGAAGAGATGTATAACCTGATGGAGTATTTGGAGGAATAATTATGTTTACAAAAAAG
The DNA here is from genome assembly GCA_024349245.1 of Neodontobutis hainanensis. Classification (NCBI taxonomy): domain Eukaryota; kingdom Metazoa; phylum Chordata; class Actinopteri; order Gobiiformes; family Odontobutidae; genus Neodontobutis; species Neodontobutis hainanensis. The sequence goes on along the minus strand of JALDNG010000332.1, from coordinate 229,777 downwards.
AAAAGATAGAGGAGAGGAAGGAGAAAAGGTTTAGGATATGGACAGTTTAATGAAGAATTACAAAGTGTATTAAATGTATTACCTTATGGGCCAATTTTAGTTAATCACTCAAAAACGTATATACAATATTATGGTGTATCTGTGCAATCCCGAGGGTATCCATTGCCTACATTTCCAGCGGAAATACGTATAGAGACAATACATTGTAGAAAATGGTTAAAATGTATTTTTAATTTACCGTTAGGATTAGTTGTAGAAAGGGATGAGGTTTATTTGATGTACAGATATGATATGGTTAACACTGCTGCAGGTATATGCACTCCTTTGGTCACAAAAACTAAACTAGAAATAGTGACGGTAAAATTAGGACTGGACATTTTATTTACTACAAATAGACAGTTGAAAATTAATGGTAAAATGCATATTAAGAAAACTTCAATGGACTTTGAGAAGAAATATGGAGCATATATGGATGTACTGAGGATATTAATAGGAGGACAGCTACGAAATGCTTACAAAACCTATGCTGCTGAACAGGATTCTTGGTACGAAATGCTAACTTTGTAACTTTTGCAGAGGAAAATGTCTAACCAATCAGGACCTCAGGAAAGGGAAACTGGGAGAACCAATGGAGTGTTAGAGTTTGAAGACACGCCTTGGAATTCCCCAGCTAGGTCAGAGTATTCCCCAACATCACCTGATAACATCTCCGGAGAAGCGGTTGTGAGACCAACTGTTGATCTGGCTACACATCCAACAGAGAGTGTTGAACAGAGTGAAGGAAGTGGGGGAGGTGTTTGCCAACCATGGGGTTGGACTCAATGGAATTCTTCAGGAGAAAGAGATGCATGGTGGTCTGGGAGGCCAACTGCAGTGGTAAACCCGGTGAGGAGAGAGGCGACGGAGAGGACGACTCGAGGGCGACTCCGAGGACGTCTGGTTCGAGGAGGCCGTGAAAGCCAGGGTCATCAGCTGGGGGTGACGGTGAGGAAGAGGAACCTATGGAACCAGCACCAGTAGCTGAAGGAACGCAGATGGGGTTTACGGATGAGCAAATTATGAATCGAATTGAACAGGTACTAGCTGGATACAGAGAGCAAATGAGGTCACAAGCTAGTTCCGGTTTGGAGGACGCGCAAGGAATAAATGACACTATTGCAATAGACATTGTGCCTGAGCAAAGGGATGAAGTGAGCATGGAGGTGCCAGCTGTGTCACGGTGAAGAGAAAGAAGACGCGTTGGTTACGTTCTGAGTGCCGTGAACTACGGATGATAAGAAGACAAAGAGAGATTCGTAGGAGTGTGTGGACACTTAGAGATTTACACCATACTGCAATGAGCATTCAAAATGAGGTTTTGGGGATTATGAATGTTTTGCAAGGGAAGTATGGCAAATACGTGTGTGCCTTTTGGATTTAAACATAAGGGGCCAGTAACAACTAAAAGTGAAGACATATCAGTTCTAAGAAGAACTGAAATGAAATGTATTCTATATTACAATTTGTACTCATATAAGTATTACATTTTAGTATGAGTAATTTTATATATTCTTATATAGCATGATGAAGTAACATTTTAAGTGAAGGTACGACAAGTTAAGTAAGTAAGTAAGTAAATTTTATTTATATAGCACCTTTCACAGATATAAATCACAAAGTGCTTTACAAAGTGCAATAAAAAACAATAAAACTTAGAGAAAAAAAAAAAAAATTAAAACCACAGAATATTGAAACATAAAAAGCCCAATCAACTAAAAGCTTGTTTAAATAAAAGTGTCTTCAGCTGCTTTTTAAAAGAATCAACAGAAATATCCACTCGCAGTGACAGGGGCAGGGTGTTCCAGAGTCTGGGGGCGACTGTTTGGAAAGACCGGTCACCCGGGTTTTCAAACGTGTTTTGGGGACCATTAAAGGTTTTGACCTGAAGACCGAAGAGTGCGTGAGGAGGAGTAAGGGGTCAGCAGGTCAGTGATGTACTGGGGGGCCTGTCCATGTAGAGCTCTAAAAGTCAAGACTAAAATTTTAAAATCAATCCTGAATTTGACTGGAAGCCAATGAAGTGAAGCTAAAACCGGTGAAATGTGAGCCCTTCTGTTGGTTCCAGTTAAAAGCCTGGCTGCAGCATTTTGCACCATTTGAAGCCGACCCAGAGACAATTTGTTGAAACAAATAAAAAAGAATTACAATAATCAAGACGAGAAGAAATAAAAGCATGAATAATCATCTCCAAGTTAGATTTAGACAATAACACTCTCAATTTAGAAATGTTTCTTAGATGATAAAAACAGTTTTTGACCAACTGTCTAGAATGACTGTCCAGAGACATAGATTGGTCAAACAGAACACCAAGGTTTCTGAGGCTCGACTGGACGGAAGAACCCAGGGAACCAAGGTGTTGTTTGATTTGAAGTATTTTTGGTCAGGTGCAAAGATTAAAGTTTCAGTCTTTTTGTATTTAGCTGTAGGTAGTTATTGCATAACCAGTTCTTTAAGCAAGTCAAGCAGTTCAACAATTCAGTAAGTTTATAAAACTCAGAGTCTTTAAAAGAACAGTACAACTGAATGTCATCAGCATAAAAGTGATAAGACACATTTTTAAAACCATGAAATATTTCACTAAGAGGGCATATGTACAATAAAAACAAAGAGGACCTAAGACTGAGCCCTGAGGAACTCCATATGACAGAGGGTCATTTCAGAGAGAATATTGTTAATACAGACACAAAATGATCTGTCACTCAGGTAAGAGGAAAACCACTTTAGAACTGATCCAGAGAAACCCATTTCATATTGCAGACGCTTTAACAATATATTATGGTCCAGAGTATCAAAAGCAGACGATAAATCCAGTAAGATCAAGACTGAGTACTGCCCAGAGTCAGCTGCCATCATAATGTCATTTGATATCCTCAGCAGGGCAGTCTCTGTTGAATGACATTTTCGGAAGCCTGACTGAAATTTGTCTATAACATTAATTTCATTAAGAAACGCAGTCAGCTGCTCCGCCACCACTCTCTCCAGGATTTTAGATAAAAAAGGCAATTTAGAGATTGGCCTGTAGTTGTTTGGTTCAAAAGAATCCAAATTGGGCTTCTTCAGAACGGGGCTGACGACCGCTTGTTTAAAAGAGCTGGGCACAGAACCAGTTGAAAGAGAACGGTTGATCAGTTTAACAACATATGGACCAACTAAATCAAATACATTTTAAAAGCAACGAAGCTGGCATTACATCCAGAGGGCTTGATGATGGTTTCACTTTTTTTAGTAGACCCTTGATATCCTCTTCAGTGACAGGTGAGAAGGTGGACCAAGAGCACTGAGGAGATAAACCCCAGGATGTGTGGACAGAGGATGGGTTTATAGAAGCTCGTATATCATGTACCTTATTCACAAAGGAATTTAAAAACCTGTTGCAGTCAGACTTTGAGTGGACTGGTAAATGAGGAGCTAAAGGAGAGACAATTCTTGATATTGTGTCAAACAGGACTTTAGGATTTTTCTTGTTCAGCACAACAAGATTAGAGAAATATGCAGATCTGGCCTGTTTTATTATATCATTTAGTGACATGATGAGCTCCTTCAAGTGCAGTCTGTGGACTTCCAAACTTGTGCATTTCCACAAACGTTCTGTTTTTCGACAGTTTCTCCTACAAGATAAGATTTCCTAATTTATCCAAGGGCAGGGATTTTTAGGCGTGGTGTGCTTACTTTTTAGCGGAGCAACCTTATTTAAAACAGACAAACAGTGCTTATTAAAAGACTGCATAAAAGATTCAGGCTCACTACAGCCATCAAAAACGATCGGGTCAAATGACTTGAAAATTTCTCAGCTGTGGATCCATTTATGATGCGTCTTTGTGACATCAGTTTGGAAGGAAGATAGTCCACACTGGAATGCAAGTTAAAAGATATACAGCAGTGGTCTGTCACATTAGTGTCTGTAACACTCAACTGGTCAATGTTCAGGCCTAAGAGAAAACAAGGTCCAAAGTGTGGCCTTTGGTGTGTGTAGGACCAGAGACATGCTGCTTAAAATGAAATGCTTCAGTGAGTGTTAAAAACTCAGATGCCAGATTACACGAAGCATCGTCGATATGGAGGTTAAAATCCCGAGTATCAGAACATTATCAAGTTTGATAATTGAAGATAAAAATTCAGAGAAATCCTCTAAAAACAAGCGTCCAGGACCAGGAGGTCGGTAAATTAAAATGCAATAAAATGAGTCATTGTTGCCAACCTTAGTCATCTGCATCTCAAAGGAGTCGAAAGAGTCTGGGTTCATCAACCTGCAGCAGAAACAGTCCCGGTACACGAGTGCGAGTCCGCCTCCTCGCCGCGAGACCAGCGGTGTCCCAAACACAGAACAGTTCGGAGGGCACAGCTCGTTCAGATGAGTGTACTCCATTTCACGCTGCCAGGTCTCTGTTAAAAACATAAAGTCAAGGTGTTCCTTTGAGAATAACTCGCTGAGGAAGAAGGCCTTGTTTGCAATGGAGCGGCGTTGATCAGAGCAATCCGAGTCGGCTGTGCCAGATCCAAGGCGGTGCGCGCTGACCATCAGGGCAGCGCAGCGGTGACAGGGCGTGGTCACTATTGACCACCCGGCATGTAACAGGACACAGGACCGCTCACGTGGAGGGAAGTGTCGGAGCCGCCGAATCAGAAAAATCCGGTCAGATTGGAGGGACGGAGACGCACCGGACGAGTTCCCGCCAGATTCACGGACCGGAACCGACCGCAGGCACCGCTCGTCCCAGACAGATCCGGAGCCGCTCGGACTTGGTAGTTGCCCACGGTGTTTTCTCAGCCTGGCCCCGACGCCAGCCCTCAATCCCCGCTTCCTTCTCTTGCCGCGGGGCTTAGCTAGCAACAGGTACTCCAGTGATGACGTGGAGCACTCAAAAACTGGAGGGAAAAACTCCGCACCTGGCCCAGGTAACACAAAAGTCTTTCATCTGCTCGTTTATTCGAAATAGAGTATGTCGATCATATTCAAAAGCAGCTGATGCACAGTTACTTGTTGTAAGGGCTGATAAGGCAACAAACATCACTAGAAAACACAAAATTACATTAGCGAACAGACAGGGAGCAGAGGCAATGCCGAACACAGGCGCCATCTTGAAAAAATTGTCTGACAAGTTGACCATATGTTGTTATGGTGGAAAGAAGGGAGATCTGATGGGAATTGTTTGAGCTAAATAAGTATAATTTGGATCTATGTGATAATCTAATGCACATGTATTATGAACCAGTTGTAATATTTAGCAAAACGAGACCTTTTAGGGTCTCGAAGAGGATATGTGGTGTAATATTTCTATTTGAAGGGTATGTTTTTGTGCGCTTAGGTTATTATTCACTTCTGGGGTTTATGTTACTTATCTTAGGATTTACAGTTATGCATGGATGAGAATATGTTATGATTACACAGCTAAGATCATGGGAAGGTAAAAGAAAACATGATGTCAAAAATGTATGGTTTAAAATCATGATAAGGTGGTTGTGCAAACACACACAGGGAAAATTTACTGGACAGGACAGAGATAGTCTTTGTCTGGAGAAACCAGGTTTCAAAGGAAGAAGTGCCGATGAGGAGGGGTCCTCAAAGCTCTAACGAAATAAGACATAAATAAACTGTCATGTGAAAACTGTATAAAAGCTTTGGTCTAATGTGTAATCATCAGTAGAGCAGGTGTGTCTACTCGGGTCTTATTGTGTTGGTTGTGAACAATAAAGACTCTATGGCATTGAAATGTTGGTGCGTTCATGACTTATTCCATCCGATTGTGCCAAAGACTGAGAGGTCAGTTTTTGCCCACAACAGAGGCGTAGTGTGTTACTGATGGTAGCCTTTGTTCCTTTGGTCCCAGCTCTCTGCAGGTCATACACAAGGTCCCCGTGTGCTTCTGGGATGTTTGCTCACTGTTCTTCTGATCATTTTGACCTCACGGGTGAGATTTTGGTTGGAGCCCCAGATTGAGGGAGATTATCAGTGTCTTGTATGTCTTCCATTTTCTAATAATTACTCCCACAGGACTCTTCACACACCAAGCTGCTTATCTAGTGCAGATTCGGTTTTCCCAGCCTGGAGCAGGTCTACACTTTTGTTTCTAGTGTCCTTTGACAGCTCTTTGGTCTTGGCCACAGTGGAGTTTGGAGTCTAAATGTTTGAGATTGTGGACAGGTGTTTTTTATTCTGAAAACGAGTTCAAACAGGTGCCATTAATACAGGTAACAAGTGGAGGACAGAGGAGCCTCTTAAAGAAGAAGTTGCAGGTCTGTGAGAGACAGAAATCTTGCTTTTTTGTAGGTGACCAAATACTTATTTTACCGAGGAATTTACCAATTAATTAAAAATCCTACAATGTGATTTCCTGGATTCTTTGCTCCATTCTGACTCTCATAGTTGAAGTGAACATATGATGAAAATTACAGGCCTCTCATCTTTTTAAGCGGGAGAACTTGCACAACTGGTGGCTGAATAAATACGTTTTTGCCCCACTGAAAAATTTAAAGTGGATGAAGTGGCTCAGTGGCAGAGCAGTCGTCCTAAAACCAGAAGGTTGGTGGTTTGATTCCCACTATCCCCTGTTTATACTGTTGTGTTCTTGAGCAAGACACTTAACCCACCTTCCCTCCAGTGTCCGTAGCACTGGTGAATGAATGTGTGTGACTGTAGCGGTGTGTTTGGTGGTGGTCGGAGAAGGTCGTTTGTATGGCAGCCCCCCCTCTCTGTCTGCCTCAGGTGTGAATGTGTGTGAATGGGGCGAGTGGAAGCACCATGTAAAGTGCTTTGGGGCATGAGAAAGGTGCAAAAAAGCACTATATACATTAAATGCATGGCATTTACCTTTTAAAGTGTGTTGTCTGACAGACTGGACTTTGAAAGCTTATGGCCTTATGTCGGTCGATAAATGTAGCACCAACTATCCTCTTGTGTCTAAACTAGTTTGACCTCTGTTTCAGTGATTTACATGAGTTTACAGCAGAAACAGGGCCAACTATTTATCTGTAAAGTTCCACTTCAAAAGAAAAGGCTCTAAAGATGTGTTTTTATTGTAAATGTTGAGACTGGCTCCAGTTACAGGCTCAGATCGACTGAAGTGATGCAGCATCACAAAAGATGTTTTTGATGCAGAAATGGTGCTTTCACAGTTTAACCCTGGGACTTTCTCACTGAACATGTTTTTGGGAGTTCCTGTTTCACAAATAAAAGAGAAATAAACTGTGGAAGAAAATGACACTTGATGTTAACTTTATAAAAGAAGCAGAAAAAAAGAGAAAACTCACACATCCCCTGCACAATTATCTCTACATTTGTGGAGTTATCAGTTTTATACTTTCATTTCCTCGTGTGTTGTTCTAATGCTTTGTCTCAGGACGAGACACAGCTCAGTTTTTCAGGAAAATACCACAGTTTGTAAAAGTCCAAACTCTGCCTCCATCAAACACTTTCTTCATTTACATTTGTCCAAGACACATTTTCTTTTACATTCAGATGTAAATGAAAATATGACATTTTAAAGTGATCTGGTTCAAAGAGAAGCTCTGGACTTTTATGGATCAAAAAAAGAGGAGAAAGTACAACACACTATTTCTGAGCTCGGTGGATTTGAAAAAGACTGACACTGATTTACTGAAGACTTTTCATTTGTTCTTTGTCCAAGTATCCCTCTCATAAACATGACACAGTGTGACTTTATGAGCTGTTTGTTCAAACCCAAGAGTCAGAGAAAAGAAGAGAAGGACCAGTGACTGACCTCAGAGTCTCCAGTCGACAGTTTGGACTCAATAGTCCTTCACACAACTCCTTCATTCCTGAGTCTAAGTCATAGTTCAGACTCAGGTCCAGTTCTCTCAGGTGAGAGGGACTGGACTTCAGAGCCGGCAGAATTTCACAGTGAATCTTTGAGAGTCCACATTTAGAAAGTCTGTAAACACAGTAACATTAAGTCAAACATTAGAGATGTAAAGGTTCTCAGTCGTCCAGGTCACAGAACTACATTTATTCACTTTAAATTCAAAGTTTAAAACTATCTCCAGCTGCAACAGATACAAACATATTTGACAGTTTTTATTATTGTCCCAACCTTTTCTTCTTTGTCAAAGCTCCTTACACTAAACTAAATATTAAAAACACTAAATATCTCACATCTGTTGAAAAATCAGACACAAAGCTTCATAAAGTCTTGTAAAAATATAATTGACTGAAGCCCCACATTTACAGAGCTCTCAGTCTAAAACACTTCAGAGTTCAGCAGAAGGTCCTTTTGTAACATGCTGTAAACATGAAGGGGTTTTAAATGTGTTTGGATGAATGCTCCATGAGTAGGAGCCAAAGTGAGGCTTATTACTGTCCTCTCTTTTCACTCATTTCACATTTATGCTTCATTCATTTCAGCAACATTGTGCATTTTACAAAGACACTGAGAAAAACAAAGAAAACAGAACAAGTTTTCAGTAAATATTTAAACAGTACTTACAGAGCCTTTCTGCAGTTCCTCACGGCCGGGATCAGTCTCCATCGTCCTTCAGCTGAGGTGTTGTACTCCTTTAAGTTCAGCTCATCCAGGACCTCCTCTGACATCTGCAGCATGTAGGCCAGAGCTGAACACTGGATCCCAGAGAGCTCCTCTGATCTGTTCACTGACTTCAGGAAGTCCTGGATCTGCTGATGGACCGAGAGGTCGTTTAACTCTGTCAGACAGTGGAAGATGTTGATGCTTCTGTCAGGAGAGATATCATCTGTGTTCATCTTCTTCAGGTTGTTGATGACTCTTTGTCTTGTCTTTGAGTTGATCTGTGTTGGACCCAGCAGAGCTCCCAGAAGACTCTGGTTGGACTTCAGAGAGAGGCCGTGAAGGAAGCGCACAAACAGGTCCAGGTGGCCATTTGGACTTTGGAGGGACTCCTTCATGGCGTCTCTGAGGAAGATGTCTAGTGTTAAGTTATGTTCCCGGTTTCTCAGAAACTTCTTCAGTTTATTTTTGTTGTTGTTCTTGTTAAAGCAGTGGTGTCTGTAAAGCGCAGCCAGAAACTCCTGGACGCTCAGATGAACGAAGCAGTAGACTGATTTGTGGAAGATGAGCGTCTCTTGTTTGAAGATCTCTGTACAAAGTCCTGAGTAGACCGAGGCCTCGGTCAGGTCCAGACCCACCTGCTGCAGGTCTTCTTGGTAAAACATGTTTCCTTTCTGCAGATGTTCAAAGGCCAGCCTCCCCAGCTTCAGAAGGACTTCACAGTCGGCCTGTGTCAGCTGTAGATGAGTCGAATGTTGGTACTTGAGCCTCTTCCTGTGAGTCTGCACCAGCAGGAAGTGTGCGTACATGTCGGTCAGGGTCTGGGGCAGTGGTCCTCTCTGCTTGGTTCCCAACATGTGCTCCAGGACTGTGGCTGTGATCCAGCAGAAGACTGGGATCTGGCACATGATGTGGAGGCTCCTGGACGTCTTGATGTGGGAGAGGACTCTGTCACACAGCTCTTCATCTGTGAACCTCTTCTTAAAGTACTCCTCCTTCTGGGCCTCAGTGAAGCCCCTGACCTCTGTGACCCTGTCCACACACCTCGCAGGGATCTGATTGGCTGCTGCCGGTCGGGAGGTGATCCATATAAGGGCAGAAGGAAGCAGTGTGCCTCTGATGAGGTTTGCCAACAGCATGTTGACCTGTGACCTCTGTGTGACCTCAGAGATGACCTGACATTTGTGTAAATCCAGAGGCAGTCTGCTCTCATCGAGGCCGTCGAAGATGAACAGGAGTTTCCTGTCGGCCAGCGTCTCTGCCGTCAGCTTCTGTAGCGTTGGATAGAAAACCTGTATCAGCGTCAGCAGACTGTAGTCCTGCTCTGGGACCAGGTTCAGCTCTCTGAACGACAGGGCACCACCAGATCCACCTCCTGGTTCTCTAAGCCCTGGGCCCAGTCCAGAGTGAACTTCAGAACCGAGAAGGTCTTTCCCACTCCAGCCACGCCGTTGGTCAGCACCACTCTGATGGGCTTCTGATCGGACGCTAACGCTTTAAAGATGTCGTGGCACCTGATTGGGCGTCGTGGACAGTCTTCTTGGACTGAGTCTCCAGCTGCCTGACCTCATGTTGGGTACTGACCTCTTCACTGACCTCTGTGATGTACAGCTCAGTGTAGATCCTGTTCAGAGCCGTTCTACTTCCTGTTTCAGTTCCTTCAGACACACTTTCACATCTCTGCTGCAGACTCCTCTTATGCTCACCTGGAACAAAACAGCTTTAAATTTAAATTTAAAGTTCTTCTCACTCTTTTATTTTCATATTCTATTCATACAAACATATCTTAACAAAACAAGTTGTTTTGCTCTGACTTCTTTTCAGGTCGTCTCAGAGGCCGTTTACAGGGAACACTGGTCAGAAAAACACAACAGTCCTGTTGAAGCTGAGTCACGTTCACAGGACAACGTTACGACACAATCCTTAAATAAAACTGTCAGATCATGTGACTTTGCTCACAGCTGATTGGTCCAGTTTGGGTTTGTCTCTAAACCAGAATAAAAGCTGTGGAGTCAGTTACCGATGAAACGTGCTCAAAACCAAAACACCTTCTTGAGCCTCAAACTAAACCTGAACTTACCTGGATCTAAACCTGAACCAGCTTCAAACAACAGACCTCAGGTGTAACAGTCCAGACTGACCTGACAGACACTAGTGTACGCAGCAGAAAACCTACAAGCTGTCTTTCTAGTGCTGTCTACACTTTGGGAACAGATAACTGCAGAACGTCACTAAAACAAAGACTGTGACGTCTGTGCTTCATGTTTTAGAGACGACTAATACACAGGACATTTTTACAATAATACTTTTGTAAATAAACCAATGTGAGAAAGACCGGTCACTTTTAGTAAAGCAGACAATGATGAGTGAGAGGCCACAGAACATCTTTGGAAAATAAAAAACAAGAGAGAGACAGCATCAATTATTGTCAAAGGATTTAAAAATATAATTTAAAACTTTAGAATAGTGGCAGTAGAGGAGCTGTGCTTCAGTCTGAACCCTGACCTTATGGAGTTAGAGCCAGACGCACTTTAACTTCTTCATTAACCAAAGACTCAAGCCTTTGCCACAACAGAGAGTTTTGAAACAGGTCTATGTTCATTTAAAAAGACTGGACCTGCAGCTTTCACTGGTGGAATCAGGAGGAGTTTTATTAGTGACCAGAGTCATGTTAAATACAACACAGTGGCTGCAGGGTTTTCTGAAGAATGAATGGTCTTACTGAGGAGAGTGTAGTCCAGTCTTGGTCTTTTCCACACTGGGGACAGGGCTGAGGTGAACCAGACTGGTCCCAGTTTGAAGAGAGACACTGTCTGCAGAAGCAGTGTCCACAGCTGGTAGAGACTGGATCAGTCAGGACGCTCTGACACAGACCACAGGATGATGGGCCGTCACCAGGACTCTCTCTGTGGACATCAACACATTCATTAAAACAGCTTTACAAAGGTCACAGCCTGGTCCCTGCTTTTGGACAAAAATACTGACCCCTCCTTTTGACCTGTTTCTGGAAATGGAGCCATTAATGAAACTAACTCATTTGACTGGAGTCATGTTCTGTCTCATCCTCTCACTTTAAATCTGAGCTCAAATGAAGACATTAGAAGACCACAAACAGATAAGAGTGAGTCTAAAATAAAAATGCTATGAAAAGGACAAAATTATGTTTTTGGGTCGTGTCGTATCTTGGAATAAATATTAAATCTACAATCAACAAAATATTAGTTAGGTAAAAAAAGAAAAACTCACAATGACCAAAAATAACTTCAATGGGATAAAGACATTGGATCCCCTCTGACACAGAACAGTGTCTAAATGTGTGTATACCACAAAAAATGGGATTACATGTGACCTTTGACCCTGTAATCACTGTAATATACAGCCTCCACATGTCTGAAAAAAACCCTCCTGTCTGTCCAAACACAGTCCTGCAGCTGTTCTCTCATTTCTGTCACACTCTGTTCAAAAGCAGCTTTTTCAAGAGTCTTTAATGTGAACTGACACAAGGCTCATCACTGTCCAGACTCTACACCAGCCCTCCTCCCAAAAAGAACTAATGACTCAATCAATAATAATGAGCAAAACTTTCTAAATATAAATGATATTAGTGCATCACTTACAGCCGACTCTGTGGAGCTCCAGGTTCATTACTGAAGTCTGGAGTGATGCCCATGGACCAGTCGCTCTTCAGAGACACACAGCTGGACACTGGAGACACTCTCTGTTTGTGACACTCGTCTCTAAAACAACAGGATTTATTGTACAGTGTGTGTTAATAAGCAGCAGTGAGCACTTCCTCTGACTCTGTTCTGTTCAGAAAACACACACTTTACAGTTTCCTTCAGACACAATATTCTTATTTTTGGGCCTGAGCCTCAGTTAAAGCAGTGGCTCCATGAATGTGTCCTGTGCTGTATCAGGTCAACCACAGTGTTCTTAAATCAAACACAAACAGCTGATGATGCTACTCACTGTGTTGGAGCGGGCCCTGGCTCGCTGCTGCCATCTGGAGGTTCCTTCATGAACAGACCTCTCTCTTTATAATGGCTCTGTGAAGACTGGGCCTCCTCTTCGTCCACACTGACATTATTCATGTTCTGTCTCAGTCTGAAAGGTGAACGAGTCAAACACAGTGAGCTCTGATCATTTTAATAAAGCACCTTATGAATAATTATTACATGGAGCTGGAGCCAGATGTTTCTAATGTGATTGATTATTGGCTTTATTTCATGTTAATGTTTAGATGTTGGTCTTAAACCTCTCCAGATGGGCCTCTGCCTTTTATTTTATTTTTTATTTATCCTTTATTTAACCAGGAAAAGCCCATTGAGATTAAAAATCTCTTTTCTGGCCAAGATAGCAGCTGAATTACAACACATCATTAGATACATACAAAGACACACAATTATGCATTTACAATAAAATCTCAATTAAAACATTGACATGTGAGGGATGCCAACTCAAAGCATCTAATTTTTAACTTAAAAACACCCAAAGAAATCAATTTACTAAGTTTTAAGTTGTTCTGAAGCAAGTTCCATGTAAAGGGAGCAGAATAAACACAGGCCTTTTTACCCAGCTCAGTACTGACCTGTGGGACAGAAAACAAAATAACAGCCTGAGAACGGAGAGAGTAATGACCAGCACTTTTTTTTCCATAAGAAGTGAACATAAATAGGATGGAAGCACACCAAGAATAGCCTTATATATAAAAATGTACCAATGACAAAGCCTGGCCAGAGCAGACCCCCCGACACGAGAGTACAGCTCACAGTGGTGGGTGCGAGCTTTACAATTAGTAATCAATCTCAGCGATGCATGAGAGGCTGCGTCAATCATTTGAAGGCATTGAGCAGATGAATGCATACATAATATATCACCAAAGTCCAGCACAGATAAAAAGTAGTTGCCACTAACCGTTTTTAACATTAAAAGAAAAACACAGCTTGTTTCGAAAGTAAAGCCCAGTTTTAGCCTCAACTTTCTCACTAGACAGTGAACATGAGGCTGAAATGACAGGCAATCATCAATAACAAAACCAAGATACTTATAAGTTGTAACAGTCTGTATTTCACGTCCGTCAAGAGTAGTCACTGAGGGAACATTCAGCGGTCTATTCAGAGTGCCCGTGAAGAGCAGACATTTGTTTTTTTCTGCATTAAGCACAAGTTTCAACTGTAGCAACGTGTTTTGGACCACAGTGAAAACATTCTGTAAATGTGCAATGGCTGGATTAAGAGAGGGTGCACAGCAGTAAATAACTGTGTCATCTGCATAAAATTTAAAGTTTGCATCAGACACATGCAGATTAAGGTTATTTATACAAATAGTAAATAAAAGAGGGCCTAACACAGAGCCTTGTGGAACCCCTTTAAGGATTGGTAAAATACCAGATAGAACACATCATACTTAATGCACTGGGTTCTGTCACTAAGATAGTTTGAGAACCAAGAGACAGTATTCTCTGAAAACCCCGAATTAAGAAGCCTGATCTTTAAAACATCATGATCAACCGTGTCAAAAGCTTTTGACAAGTCAATAAAAAGTGCTGCTTCTCATCACGAGCAACAGAGATGTCATTTATCACCTTCATTGCAGCTGTGATGGGACTATGTTTTTTTCTAAAACCTGACTGAACTGGGGATAAAATGTCCTGGACATGCAAGAAGTCTTTCATCTGATCACTCACCAGGGATTCAAGCGTTTTGGCCAAAACAGACAAATTAGAAATTGGCCTGTAATTATTTAAATTTGACGGGTCACCCCCTTTCAATAATGGACAAACAAATGCAGATTTCCATATTTTGGGAATAGTATTGCTCTCTAAAGTAAGATTAAAAAGGTACGTTAGAGGCTGTGCTACACAATCAGCAGCTATTTTTAAGAAGTAGGGCTCTATAAGATCAGGTCCTGGAGGTTTTTCAGGAGCCAGCTCTTTTAGGGCTTTTGAGCGTCAGACACTAAGAATGGAGTGAGATTGAAGACACCTGTAAAGACTGGTACATCTCTACAAGGTGTCACTGTAAAAGGACAAGCAGTGTCAAACAAAGAACCAGACTGAATAAAGTATTCATTAAAATGGTTCAATATCTCCAGCTACTACAGACTCTTTCATAATAAAAGAAGGAACATTAAAACTATCTTTGTTTAAAGAAAGTAATTTTATGGCCTTCCAAAATGTTCTGGGATCATTTAAGGTGTTAGTAGTGGCTGACAGATAAAAGTCAGAGTTTGTTTTCTTAATTAAAGAAGAACATTTATTTCTTAACTGCCTAAAAACAAGCCAATCAGACGAAGAGCCCGTTTTTCTTGCTTTGGCCCAAGCTAGATTGTGGTCATGAAGAATATCTCCAAGCTCAGAGGAAACCCAGGGATTGTTCCGCACCTTAATTCTAGATCTCTTTGTTTATTACTGTCAAAAAACTATCCCGGATAAAGATCCAGGCTGACTCCACATCAGGAATCAGCTCTATTCTATTCCACAGTTAAACAAACCATGACAAAAGCCCTGTTCATTCACATTGAAGTCCTTAAATTGGTCCGGACCATGTCTTTGTCACAGAACAGTTTTGTTCACAAACTGTGTGTTTCTCAGTTTCCCCGAAGGTCTGAAAAGAAAACGAACCAAAACAATATTGTCCAACTAAACACAAAGAGAAGCTAAAGTGCTAACGTATATCTGGTTAGCATTTGTGCTAACAACACCTTCAAGTGTGTTCCTTAAAAATGGATTGTTTTTTGTTTCCAGCTGTTGAAGCGGAAAACAAGGGAGAACACACCCTGTTTCTTGGTAAAAGGCCCATGATTCACAAACAGTTCTGTTCTGATCCAACACTAAACAAGAGGAAGTAACGCAGTGAAAATACAGCAGTAAAAGCCTCTGTAACAGTCCACACTGAGACAACAGCTTTAATAAAGTCAACACTAATGTTACACTCACCTCCTCACACCAGGACAACAGCTTTAATAAAGTCAAAGACACTAATGTCACACTCACCTCCTCACATCAGGACAACAGCTTTAATAAAGTCAAAGACACTAATGTCACACTCACCTCCTTACACCAGGACAACAGCTTTAATAAAGTCAAAGACACTAATGTCACACTCACCTCCTCACACCAGGACAACAGCTTTAATAAAGTCAACACTAATGTCACACTCACCTCCTCACACCAGGACAACAGCTTTAATAAAGTCAACACTAATGTCACACTCACCTCCTCACACCAGGACAACAGCTTTAATAAAGTCAAAGACACTAATGTCACACTCACCTCCTCACACCAGGACAACAGCTTTAATAAAGTCAACACTAATGTCACACTCACCTCCTCACACCAGGACAACAGCTTTAATAAAGTCAACACTAATGTCACACTCACCTCCTCACACCAGGACAACAGCTTTAATAAAGTCAACACTAATGTCACACTCACCTCCTCACACCAGGACAACAGCTTTAATAAAGTCAACACTAATGTCACACTCACCTCCTCACACCAGGACAACAGCTTTAATAAAGTCAACACTAATGTCACACTCACCTCCTCACACCAGGACAACAGCTTTAATAAAGTCAAAGACACTAATGTCACACTCACCTCCTCACACCAGGACAACAGCTTTAATAAAGTCAAAGACACTAATGTCACACTCACCTCCTCACACCAGGACAACAGCTTTAATAAAGTCAACACTGATGTCACACTCACCTCCTCACACCAGGACAACAGCTTTAATAAAGTCAACACTAATGTCACACTCCTCCTCACACCAGGACAACAGCTTTAATAAAGTCAACACTAATGTCACACTCACCTCCTCACACCAGGACAACAGCTTTAATAAAGTCAAAGACACTAATGTCACACTCACCTCCTCACACCAGGACAACAGCTTTAATAAAGTCAAAGAACATGTCACACTCACCTCCTCACACCAGGACAACAGCTTTAATAAAGTCAACACTAATGTCACACTCTCCTCCTCACACCAGGACAACAGCTTTAATAAAGTCAACACTAATGTCACACTCACCTCCTCACACCAGGACAACAGCTTTAATAAAGTCAAAGACACTAATGTCACACTCACCTCCTCACACCAGGACAACAGCTTTAATAAAGTCAACACTAATGTCACACTCACCTCCTCACACCAGGACAACAGCTTTAATAAAGTCAAAGACACTAATGTCACACTCACCTCCTCACACCAGGACAACAGCTTTAATAAAGTCAACACTAATGTCACACTCACCTCCTCACACCAGGACAACAGCTTTAATAAAGTCAACACTAATGTCACACTCACCTCCTCACACCAGGACAACAGCTTTAATAAAGTCAACACTAATGTCACACTCACCTCCTCACACCAGGACAACAGCTTTAATAAAGTCAACACTAATGTCACACTCACCTCCTCACACCAGGACAACAGCAAAATGGAGTCTTTCTAAATATTTTCACTCTCGACCTGTGTCATGTGAGAGCAGCCTCTCCCACACAACAGACAAGTCTGGGCTCGATCTGGCTCCAAGTCTGTCACTGCTGTGACGAGTCAAACTGTCAAACAGGTTTTAACGTCTTCTAAAGGTAACCCTCCTCACCTGTGATCTGCTTCAGTGTGTGTATATAACAGGTCAGTGAGGTTCTGGGCTCCTGACGAGCCTTGCATCTTTTATAAAGTGCTGCACTGACGTTTCTGTTTCAGAGTCAAGGGAAAAGCAAAAGTAAAGAATTGCAAAAGTAAAGGATCTGCAGGAAAAGGTGATTGATCTGTATAAAACAGGAAAGGGACATAAAATGATATCCAAGGAATTGAGAATGTTCAAACTCCAATAAAGAAGCGGAAAATGGGCGTTTTCACCTTGGAAACTGAGTCCAGATGCTTTTCTTCAAGATGACCTGGATGACGAAGAATTGGGGTCAGACTAAATATTTGACAAATAAAGGCTCAATTCAAATCCTTTAATGTAATAAATAAGTCACTAGATTATAATAAAAGTACATGTTTCTTTATTTGAGACAATAATTAGTGACAAACATTTAAGAAGAGTCTAAAGTTCATGTTTCTGTTTCTAAAATATAAGATAACTCTCAGTTTGCTTTAAAACAGTGAGTAATAAACAATAAAGTATGTTTACTTTACAAAAGACTCATTAAATAACTATTCATTAGTAACACATTTAAATAACATATATGATAAAAATTCATGTTTAAATTATTTTATTTTGTTTTACTAATTGTACTGAGACGTTTTGTCAAAAGTGTCCCAAACGTAACTGAAGTGAACATCTCTAAAGTAGGAGCCATGGAGCTGGTTGTATCACGTCACAGCCACTAGATGGAGCCATTAACCTTTATTCAAATGAATGACAGATTAATAATCTCTGTGATCCATTCATTTTGGATTTAGTTGAAGTCTTGGTTTAAGTTAAATTTCCAGAAGTAAATCTCAACAGATGCAAAATAAACAGCCTCTGGATAAAACTTAGAAGAAATACAACCAATCAGAGAAACATAAAGTCCGCCCCTTTTCAGATTTACTCAGATTTACTAAAGTCCAGATTTACTACACTTTTTACATTTTATTTTTAACTTAATTTAACTTCTCCTCGATGACTTTATTTTAGACCAAGAAGTGGTCTTGTTTTTATTCAAGTCAGACTTCATTCATTCAGTCTCTGGTGTTGTTTGTTTGGAGTTGAATGTAATCTGGTGTTTTTCCTGGTGTTAACTCTCTCAGACCTGTCGCTGTGATTGATTCTGTTTCACATGAAGCGCTCTCAGCTCCAGAGAAACACAGGGTTAATGAACCTGCTTCATGATCCTCTCATCCAGACTCACACTGTTAGCTTTTGTCAGTCAGATGGAAGAGGCCACAAAGACTGATGTATGTCTGACCCCAGGCCTTGTTCTCGCTGTAGACGCTCCTCACTCGAACTGTGATGACGAGGAAAACCCACAGAGTCACGACGAAGACACAGGTCACACACAGAGCCATGAGCCAGACCTGAAACAGGAGGAATGCTCTTTGTCTTTGAGCTGGAGGTGGACTGCAGACTCAGCTCCTCCAGGACTGGCTCTTCTGTGATACATCCTCTTGTGAAGCTGTTGTTTAGTTTCTCCAACAGAACTGTCACTGCACTCTTCACTGAACTGCATAAAGCACATGACTGTGTTTGTGGGGCTCTTGTCTTTAGGACGGACCAGGTTTAAAGTGGAATGTTGTGTTTGTAAAAAAAAAAATACAATTCTATTTTATAAAAAGGTAAAAAACATGGAGAATTAGGAGCCATAGATTTAAGCAAAAAAATAATATTGTTTAAATATTTAAATTACGATGAATGTCAAGCACAAAACAAATCTGTAATGAACTAAATGGACTCGGACTAACTTTTATTGTAAACTTCTCTGTTCTGTTTGGACTCATGGAGGAAAAGTTCAGACAGAAACAGTTCAAACTCATTCAACTCATCGTCGCAGTCACCACAGTTAAAATATGAAAAACAAGGACAAAAGTCACCATTAAACAGACATTCATCAACAGTAACAGTCTTTAAACTAATGTGCACAGAACTGAAGAGAAGAAAAGCATGAACTCAACTTAGTCTGGGACACTTTTAATTTGTCCCATTAATGTAAAAGATTGAACTGTAGTTACACTGATAAATGTCTGACTGTTTTTTGTACAGTTGCAGTGCTTAATTTTGTAAAATATTTTTTTTATATTGAATATATTTTCTCTACTGTTACTGAAAAAAAAGACTAGATTGGATCAAAACTAAGGCTTTATGTTTATCATGAGCTCATTATCATTTGTCAGAAATACAATCTGACAGACACAACAGGAAGTTCAAATAAAAACATGTTTTGGACTTAAGCAGTTTTGTCAACACTGTGTCTTTGTAGAACACAATAACACACAACAACAGCTTTGTTTCTTTTCTCTTTACATCCTTCAAGATTCCCAAAAGACTCTGAAACAAGAATAAATCCAACACTTTTATTCATATTTTTCATGAACGGAACAATAAAGAGTAAGATTTACAAACAGTGCTCAGTGATTATAAAAAGATAAAGCAGGTGAGAGTGGCTTTAGAGTCTGTCCAGGTCAGGACTCAGCTGGTCCTGGTCCTGGTCTTGTCTGGTCCTGGTCCTGGTCCTGGTCTGGTCTGGTCTGGTCTGGTCCTGGTCTGGCCCTGGTCTGGTCTGGTCCTGGTCTGGTTAACTCCACCTGAAAAGACAAGAGAGAACAGAGTGTTGACATTTCTTCTGGAGCTGAGACAAAATGATTATATTTATTGGAGACAGTTCTGGTCGGGACTCAATACTTGAGGCACAGGTTGTGCTTGTGTTTAATGCAGTGAAGACGATAAATACAATGTTTAAATTGATGAAACCAGAGCCCAACGACACTTACTCTGTTTAAAAGCACAAACAGCTGTTGAGAAGAAAGACTTTGTCATGTTTTCTGTTTGAATAGGACTTTATCACAACTATAAGCCTTCACACTGATCCAAACCCTTGGAGTGGT
Organism: Neodontobutis hainanensis; assembly: GCA_024349245.1. Classification (NCBI taxonomy): domain Eukaryota; kingdom Metazoa; phylum Chordata; class Actinopteri; order Gobiiformes; family Odontobutidae; genus Neodontobutis; species Neodontobutis hainanensis. The sequence continues at coordinate 209,721 of JALDNG010000332.1, read as the reverse complement.
TCAAGAGTTAGGATCAGTGTTACTGCTCCAGATCAACCTCGTGCCACTAAAGCTGCTCCGGGACGCCTGAACTCTGGGACAGTTTGATAAAAGTGACCCTTTGGTCTGGTCCTGGTCTGTTCTGTCTGCATCAGAGGAAAGGAAAGCTCTGTGCAGTTTCTGTGGATTCAGCAGAGCTTTGTCTCCAGAGACACTTTTATAGATTTTACAGAGAATCAGACGAGGCTCTGATTGGCCTCTGTTCACTACAGCATCTACTCACTTCAGAGTCTCCAGTCGACAGTGAGGACTCTGTTGGAGTTCAAGCAGCTCCTGAACATCTGACTTGTTCAGGCCATTACTCAGCTCCAGTTCTCTCAGATGTGAGGGGTTGGACTTCAGAGCTGAGGCCAGAGAAGAACAGCTGGACTCTGACAAACTGCAGCCCCACAAACTGAAAAAAGAATAAATGTTGGAGGTTAATCCAATAATAATAAAGGCACTCAGTTTTTAAAGAATACAAAGTCTTTATTTCATTTGTCTGGAGGCTTTCACGTCTTCAGGTCACACCAATGATTGTAAATATAGTGGAAGCTCATTGGTCCCAGTTCTGCTAAATGTGTGAAAGCAGTGAGAAGTGAGAAAGTTATTTGTCTGTCCTCTGTCCGCTCCGGCTCTGCCGACGTTCTCTCTGCTAGTCCCACTCCAGCCAAACCCTTTCCCCGAAACAGAACCATCCTGTGGTTGTTTCATCCACAGATCCTGCCGTTAGTCATCTACACAGCACCAGTGTTAGCTAGTTCTCCCAAACGTCCTTTCAGCTCTATTTATGTTCATTTAACCCAGGCCTGATACGGGTACTACTACTGTGGAGAATATTTCAACATTTTAATGTGGGAGAATGAGGGCAACAACAGGAGCAGACCTCCAGTGGGTCCATCATTAAAGTCAGATGTGCTCTCCTTTGGTCGACAGCAGAGGAGTGAGGAGGACAGAGAGGGACAGAGGACAGTGTTAGAGCAGAGTCTGAGGACAGACCAGGTGAGACATGGACAGGTAAAGTTCCTCCACAGCCACAGTCTAATGCCAGGACACATTGTGTTGTTGTGTTGTCTCTGTTCACGCTGGTGACACATTGTAGAGTGTCCTGCAGTTAGTGCTGTGACCTTTAACCTTTACACATTTTGAAGCAAACAACAGTAAAAATGAAGAGAAAAGAGTTAGTGTTGTCAGCACACGCATTTCAACATTTATTATTTATCAAACGGTATTTATCATTTTAACGACCAATTTAGTCAAATAAGAGCTGCATCTGAGTTATTTAATATTTATTTAATTATATCATTAGTTAACAATGTAGAAAGTTTATTCTTGTCTGTTTTTTGCACTTTTAAACTACTGTATATCATTGCCCACCTATAATCTGCATCAGATCCACTTTTAATGTCTATTTCTTTTAGTGTCACCTGGATGACTGTTAGTGTTTAAATGAAGAAGCACAAGTATTTAGTCACATGTAGAGTCTCAAAGTCTGCTCACTTTCTGCACAAACATGTATTTCTCTGTTTTAATGGATAAACATTAATGATTGTATTGTTTTTGTCCCTGTCTCTGTGTGAGGAAGAGCAGGACGTCCTGTGAGGAAGAGCAGGACGTCCTGTGAGCCACTGTGGAGCCGTTACATGAAGATTAGACCTGTGTCAAACCTGTGACTGTGACAAAGAAGAACCTGGAGCAGCTTCACCTGCAGCTCCTGAAAATAAAGCTCATGTCTGCCACACCTCAGGATCTGTGTTTTATACTTCATCTTCAGAACGAGACACTTAATAGAACCAGCCACACTATATCAGCTTCTACAAGTCCTAATATTTACTCTTCATAATGGCTCTGCACTCTTTATACTCTCTATTTATTATGTATAGTATTTTAGTATTATTAGTATTTAACATTAATATGATTTTATAAAAACTTATGCTCACTAATTAACTGCTGAAGGTAGTATCTTGAACACATCATCTGAGCTCGGTGGATTGGAAAAAGAGACTGATTTACTGAAGACTTTTCATTTTTTCTTTGGCCAAGCATCCCTCTCATAAACATGATACAGTGTGACTTTATGAGCTGTTTGTTCAAACCCAAGAGTCAGAGAAAAGAAGAGAAGAACCAGTGACTGACCTCAGAGTCTCCAGTCGACAGTTTGGACTCGCTAGTCCTTCACACAACTCCTTCATTCCTGAGTTTATTTGATTGTTCACACTCAGGTCCAGTTCTCTCAGGTGAGAGGGACTGGACTTCAGAGCCAACGACAGAACTTCACAGTGAATCTTTGAGAGTCCACAATAGGAAAGTCTGTAAACACAGTAACATTAAGTCAAACATTAGAGATGTAAAGGTTCTCAATCATCCAGGTCACAGAACTACATTATTCACTTTAAATTCAAAGTTTAAAACTATCTCCAGCTGCAACAGATAAAAAACATTAAAAAAACAGATAAAAAACAAATCTTGTCCAGGAAGGACAAGATTTGAGACAGGTCAACAGCACGGGTCCTAATACACCGCATTCTTAATAGGCTGGCCTTACCTCTGAATGTCGGTAAAGGTGCGTTGGACGCATAGGTAAACTCGAGTATGGACTATTATCAAGATTCTTAGCCTAACAACTTTAAGTGAGATAAATAGATCTGAAGTCTGTGTGACTTGGTAAAAGCAGGCCTGTTGGGTGATTTACTGCTGTGTGATGCGCTAATGCGGCTGTGATTTGCTGCTGCTGTGCTGGGATTTGGTCACTGTGTGAGACTGAGACGCAGTGAACCTAACCTCTAACCTCTTCTAACCTTTAGTAAAAATTGTTAAGATGAAGTGTGATTGAGAGTGTGATTGGGATACGAATGTGTATTGATTGCATTTGAATAATTTACTGTGAAAAGTTGATTCAGTCTGAATAATAGGCTCTAATGCAAGTAAGCCTGATTGTGAAAAAACCTTAACTGGTGACGCTAAGTTGATGCAGCAACTTGACCCAGATAATGTAATGACTAATGACTAATGCGAGGAGCTGATTAAAAATATTGTGACCGATGTGCACAAAAGTAAACAGAGGAAAGCAGGACTGCCTCAGGCTCATAAGTGGCTTATTGAAGCCCAGAAAAGAAGAATAGGCAGACACCAGGAGAAACAGGAGAAATTGAATAGAAAAAAGGAGGAAAAACTTAGAACTGTAACAGAAGACAAAGCTGAACATATTAAAGAATTGAATGATGAACAACCTGTAACCATCTCAACTTATCCTTCTTTACATGCATACTACCGCCGAGAACAAAAACTTGAGGAAGACCTGGGTCCCAGCACAATGTCTCCCCCTCCCTATCCGAACCAGGACCAGAATCAACAGGTCATGGTACCCGCACAACCCTCCGGTGCTCAACAGCTGATTTCTGAAGCATTGTTGCCACCAGCCCAGCCACATCGTTGGCCTCGCGCCCCTTCCCCTCGTCCCGCTGCCTCTGGAACAGCAGCGGCTTGGTCCTCTCCTGCGGAGCAGGAAGCTCCAGCGGAGAGGACAGACATATAACACGAAGCGGTAAGTCGTTCCCTCCTCCTCCTCCTCCTCCTCCTACTCCTCCTACTCCTACTCCTACTCCTACTACTACATATAATGAATTGAAAACAGAATATGACCCCACTGAAACTTATCCATTAATTGAAATGCCAAATCCGAGAGCGGGTCAAGCTGACCAGCCAGCTACAGTCCGGGTTTATAGACCGTGGACAGAGCTCGATGTGAAAGAGGCAACGGCGGATATTCCGCACCCAAAGACAAATACTGGGGAGTTCAAAATAATGTTTTACAGACTCTGTGAAAGTTACAATCTGGATACGCTTGAAACAGAACGTGCGCTAAGAGTTATGTTAAAAGCTGACTTGTGCTTAGTTAAAGACACATGGGACCCACAGGTTGATGCAAAGCCAATATTGTATAACCAAGGTTTATGCGGTACTCGTGTGGAGCTACTGTTGACCAGAATAGTGGATCATTACCGCGGCCGTACAGGTTATTCTAAAATAGCTCACTGTAAACAAACCGACAAAGAGTCAGTGCTTGTGTATTTTTTAACAGATTAAAGGAAGTGTTTGACACACATAGCGGTATAACTCAGCCTGCTAATCAAGAAACCTCACCATATGCTAATCAGCTAAATAATGCATTCCTATGTGGAATAAAACCTGAACTGAAGCTCATTTTGTGAAAAAACATCAAATTGGATGGGCGACAGCGCCTTTATCAATGGTAAAGGAGTATGCAGTGCATGCTAAGAACATGGAAAAAGAAAAAAACTGTAAAAAGAGAAAACGAGTGAGTTAAACATTTATAGTTGACTGACTCTGATTATTTTTTCGAGGAAATGTTGACGAACGAAGAGGCAAGCGCAGAGGTGGAGGGGCCGGGACTGGACGTGCATGGCGTGGCATGGACAGCGATGTGCTTCAACTGTGGTCGGAGAGTTCATTGGGCAAAAGAATGCAGAGGCAACGGCCGAGGCAATCGTAACGGATCAGGGAGAGGAGGGAGAGACAGTGCTTCTCCGGGACCTAGGCCTCAGAAAAGCCAGTCATGACTAACCATTGGTACTGAAAGTCAGATGCACACACAAACATACAGTCCTAACTATTAAAGCAATAGTAACACTAACGAACGACAATCACAACAAACGAACAATGAATATGTACAGGGGGAAATTCTGTCCCTGGACAACACTGAGGTGTTATTAGCTTATGAACAAAAACCAATGATAAATCTTGTAATAGACAGCTATTTCATTGAATTCCTTTGTGACACGGGAGCGTGTAGATCAATTATTTAAAATGAATGTGCAGAAAGTAAATTCACAACTCATCCATTCAATGTACTTCGAGTTAAATCTGCGACAGGACACATTGTGTCTGAACCACTTACGCATGCGTTAAATGTAAGAGACCCACGAACTGGTACTGAAACAAAAGCTGCGTTTGCAATCTCCCAATTATGCCCAATAAATTTATTAGGACGAGATCTGATGGCAGATCTTCATATCGGGGTGGTCCCAACACCCTACGGTATGAAAGCTGTAAGACTAACAGCAAAATCAACATTGGAGGACTGTGCCCAGCTTACTGTGGACACAGAGTTGTCAGAATGATTTGTGCTGACACAAGAAGAGGAGGAGGCCTTAGCAGACATCCCTGAGGGATTGTGGTCTAAAGGTCCGGCTGATGTAGGGTTAATTAAAGGAGTAGAACCATACAAAATTATTCCTAAAGGGTCTTTTCGACCATATCAAAGACAATATCCATTAAAAAAGGAAGCTGAAGACGATATTGCACCTTTAGTGGAAGCACTAAAGAAGTCAGTGATCAGAGAGTGTCCAGATTCACCCTGTAATTCCCTTTGTTTCCTGTTAAAAGCTGCTCCATCAACAGGATGGAGAATGACACAGGACTTACAAGCCATGAACAACGCTGTAATTCCAAGAGCACCTTTGGTGCCAAATCCAAACACATTGCTAAATGACTTAAATCCTTCAGCAAAGGTTTTTACAGTTATTGATCTAGCAAATGCATTTTTTCCATCCCAGTGCATCCAGATTCACAATTCTGGTTTGCATTCCAGTACAAAAACCGTAAACTTACATTCACACGTGCGCCCCAGGGGTACTGTGTATCACCAACGTTATTCTGTCAATCAATCACTGCTAATTTGTCCAAATTTGACCCTCCACAGGGCAGTCAGTTAATTGTTTATGTCGATAACATTTTAGTAGCATCGGACACAAAGCAGCAGTGTAAAGCAGACACTCTGGCTCTGCTCACATTCCTTTTTGAGCAAGGTCACAAAGTAAGTAAAAACAAACTTTAGTTGTGGAAAACACAAGTCAAATATTTAGGTTTCCAACTCACACATGAAAACAGGAAGGCTGCTATTTTGAAGGCACCCAGACCTGTGATAAAGAAACAAATGATGTCCTTTTTGGGCATGACTAATTTCTGCAGACAATGGATACCTAATTATGCAGAAACAACACAATCACTACAATGTTAAATATATGATGTCCCAATGGCAGCACAAGATGTCATTCAGTGGACTGCAGAGGGCGAAGCCGCTTTTACTAATATAAAACAAATATTAGTGGGAGCATCAGTGCTGACTCTCCCAGACTATTCAAAAGAATTTATTCAGACCTGTGACTCAAGGAATGGTTTCATGACCAGTGTTCTCACTCAGCCATTCGGAGGGAGACTACGGCCAGTGGGGTATTTCTCATCACGTTTAGACCCCATTTCACGGACCATGCCACCGTGTGTCCAAGCTGTCCAAGCCGCAGCTTAGCTGTTCAAAGCTCAGCTACACTGGTTTTGTTCCATCCATTAACTTTGAAAGTATCGCATGCAGTTGGAGTGCTATTGCTTCAGAATAAATTATCGTTTATGTCTCCAGCTCGGCACTTAAGTTGTATGACAATACTTATGACACAACCTCATTTAACCATTGAGCGTTGCAACACTTTGAATCCATCTACACTGTTACCAAACGACTCAGATGGAAACAAACATGATTGTTTAACTGAGACAGCACAAACAGTACTACCAAGACCGGACTTAAAGGACGTGCCTTTAACTTCAGCGGATATTGTAATGTTTGTAGATGGCTCATGTAAAAAACGACAAGACGGGACTAATGCTTCAGGATATGCAATTGTGACTAATGACCGAGTTCTTAAATCAGGTTCATTACGCAGAAGACTAAGAAGAAGGCGTAGAAGCTAAGAGCTGCAGGAAGGCCACCAGACAAGGACTCTGTATACGTAGCAGTAGACACTACAGACCATATTGACCAGGACTTGTTGAAGGACATGCAGTCAAAGGTACCAGACTCTGAAAAACAACTCTGGTTGAAGAAAAATGCTACTTTAAACAGCTCATCTGTTTGGGTTGACACTGAGAACAGACTCTTTTCAGATATGCTGCTGTTTTGAGTCATGGGCTAACGCATGTCTCAACAGGGGAATGGTAGCGATGATAAATAAGTACTTTGCAGCATATGGATTCCAAAACTATTCCAGAAACTTTTGTGCATCATGTATTATTTGTTCAAAACATAACACACAAGGACGGTCAGGCCATTACCAGGGCGTATACGCGAGCCTAGTTACCCTTTGAATACATATCCATGGACTTTATTGAACTGAACAAATGTCTAGGGAAAAATACTGTTTAACCATTATTGATTTGTTCTCTGGTTGGGCAGAAGTGATACCAACAGCAACTAACGATGCACTAACAGTGGCGAAGGCACTGGCCACAGTGATTGCACCCAGGTTTGGATTTCCAACACGAATTTATTGTGACAATGGTTCCCATTTCAGGAACACAGTGATATCTGAACTATCACGGATTTTTCCATACAAATAAAATACTTTACCAGCTACCATCCTGAGTCGGCTGGAAGGATTGAACGGCTGAATGGAACAATTAAAGCAAAGCTCAGAAATGCAATGGAGGAGACAGGAAAGTCTTGGGTGGACTGTCTTCCACTGGTAATGTTGAGCTTACACATACAGCCAAGCATTAAAGGGCTCTCACCATATGAAATCTTGTATGGCAGACCTTACAGAGTTCCAACTATACAGTTGAAGGGAGATGACACAGAAGATGAACACATTGAACACATTTCAGACTACCTGGCTAAAATGTTGAAATGCAAAAAAACTATGTCTACAGTTTCTGCTCCCACAGGTCAAGTCGAAGCGGGAAGTCAACCTGTGGAGCCAGGGTACTGGGTGTTCATCAAGGTGTTGAAACAAAAGAACTGGTCCTCACCACGCTGGGAAGGTCCATATCAGGTTCTACTATCTACCACGGCTGTGCGGATTGCTGAGCGTGGTACTTGGGTACATCTAACTCACTGCAAAAGAGCCAGAGTTCCGAAGTAAGACAAGTACTCGGACACCATGCAGAACCCGTAAAACCATGGCATCCATACCGCATGACTGGGTGTGGCTTCAGAGGCACCCTATGCATTCTGTTAGCTCTATCCCTTATAATCACAATACCCATAATATGGCATTTCAAAGCACCTTCCCAAACCCAAGTAGAGGGAACGATACTGTACTTGCTAGAGGGAAAAGGGAAGTGGGAGATAACCCAGACACAATTCTGACAATAAATTGTGTTGCTCAAATTGATTGTGTTGCTCCGATTAATCTCTGCTCTGTCATAGACTATGAAAGAAACAGAGAGTCATCCTGGATTGGAGCAGTGAAGTACATCTGCATCACGGGAGGTCACAAAGCCTGTGATTCCTGGAGAAATGTAATCGCAAACACAGGTCCCCAGGACTGGGGATACAATCCTCAGCCTCTCTCTTCACTGGACCTGAAACAAAGACTGACTGTAACCGAGACACGTAACGAACTCACTCTCACACTGAAACAACCGAGGGTGGGGGACTCACACATGTTTGTTATGGGTGTTTACATCTCGGGGAAAGATCCATTGAGTCTATTTAGAATTAATGTCACACAAGCTACTGGTAATACTGACACTGATGTAGAGACTGTCCAGCAAACCATCTCTGTGGAAACAGGTTATGCCGAAAAGAATGATTTTCTCATGGCACTGAGAAGAAGCGCGAAGGCTCCGGAAGTAGTGGCACCGCCGACAAAATTAAAGCCTATGTCTAAAACAATCCATAATAAACGTACGAACAAACTGATTATCATCTACAAAGAAAACGGGATTTTGGGGAAATTGACAGACATTAAGTCTACATGGGCTACAGAAGCACAATGTAAAGTGCTTTGCGATATATATAGTAAATGCATGCCATTTACCATTTATTTACTTATGGTCAGTTACAGGCTCAGATCAACTGAAGTGATAGAGCATCACAAAAGATGTTTTTGATGCAGAAATGGTACTTTCACAGTTTAACCCTGGGACTGTCTCACTGATCATGTTTTTGGGAGTTCCTGTTTCACAATAAAAGAGAAATAATCTGTGGAGGAGAGTATTTAAATGAGGCACAGCTCGATTTAAGAAGGTTTGAGACTCGGAACAAAATGACACTTGATATGAACTTTGGAAAAGAAGCAGAAAAAAGAGAAATCTCACACATCCCCTGCATAATAATTGCTACATTTTTGGAATTATCAGTTTTATACTTTCATTTCCTCGTGTGTTGTTCTAATGCTTTCATAAAATCCTCAAAGCTCTGACGTGTCACAGGACGAGACACAGATCAGTTTTTCAGGAAAATACCACAGTTTGTAAAAGTCCAAAGTCTGCCTCCATCAAACACTTTCTTATTTTACGTTTGTCCAAGACATATTTTCTTTTACATTCAGATGTAAATGAAAATATGACTTTTTAAAGTGATCTGGTTCAAAGAGAAGCTCTGGACTTTAACGGATCAAAAAAAGAGGAGAAAGTACAACACACTATTTCTGAGCTCGGTGGGTTGGAAAAAGTCTGACACTGATTTACTGAAGACTTTTCATTTGTTCTTTGGCCAAGCATCCCTCTCATAAACATGATACAGCGTGACTTTATGAGCTGTTTGTTCAAACCCAAGAGTCAGAGAAAAGAAGAGAAGGACCAGTGACTGACCTCAGAGTCTCCAGTCGACAGTTTGGACTCAATAGTCCTTCACACAACTCCTTCATTCCTGAGTCTAAGTCATAGTTCTGACTCAGGTCTAGTTCTCTCAGGTGAGAGGGACTGGACTTCAGAGCCGACGACAGAACTTCACAGTGAATCTTTGAGAGTCTACAAGTAGAAAGTCTGTAAAGACAGTAACATTAAGTCAAACATTAGAGATGTAAAGGTTCACAGTCGTCCAGATCACAGAACTACATTTATTCACTTTAGATTCAAAGTTTAAAATTATCTCCAGCTGCAACAGATACAAACATATTTGACTGTTTTTTATTATTGTCCCAACCTTTTCTTCTTTGTCAAAGCTCCTTACACTAAACTAAATATTAAAAACACTAAATATCTAACATCTGTTGAAAAATCTGAAAAACATGCTTGATAAAGTCTTGTAAAAATATAATTGTGACTGAAGCCCCACATTTACAGAGCTCTCAGTCTAAAACACTTCAGAGTTCAGCAGAAGGTCCTTTTGTAACATGCTGTAAACATGAAGGGATTTTTAAATGTGTTTGGATGAATGCTCCATGAGCAGGAGCCAAAGTGAGGCTTATTACTGTCCTCTCTTTTCACTCATTTCACATTTATGCTTCATTCATTTCAGCAACATTGTGCATTTTACAAAGACACTGACAAAAACAAAAGAAAAAAGAACAAGTGACACAGACAGTGGTCCTCTGTGAGGTTGGGGTGTGTGTGTTTAAGCCCGTCCTGTGGCCGACTGTGGCTGAGACACGAGACGAGAGCAGAGCTACAGAAATAAATCAAGTTTAAAAAGATTGAAAGAACAAAAACAGTGGCACATAAACCATCTGGAAATGATTGACACCAATTTCAGTGACCCACATAATCCCTGCAGCTGTTCAGTCACAAAACTATGACACATCCCATAATGTGCAGTGCTTCAGACAGTGTGTTGTTTTTTCTGCAGTTGTGCTGATGTTTAAAGGGACATTAGAACCAGTCTGTAACATCTGTCCTTGTTCCCGAGCCTCACACGCTGCTCATCTTCAGATAAATACATTTAAAGTGTGTTGTCTGACAGACTGGACTTTGAAAGCTTATGGCCTTATGTCGGTCGATAAATGTAGCACCAACTATCCTCTTGTGTCAAAACTAGTTTGACCTCTGTTTCAGTGATTTACATGAGTTTACAGCAGAAACAGGGCAAACTATTTATCTGTAAAGTTCCACTTCAAAAGAAAAGGCTCTAAAGATGTGTTTTATTGTAAATGTTGAGACTGGCTCCAGTTACAGGCTCAGATCGACTGAAGTGATGCAGCATCACAAAAGATGTTTTGATGCAGAAATGGTGCTTTCACAGTTTAACCCTGGGACTGTCTCACTGACCATGTTTTGGGAACTTCTATTTCAGAAAAAAGAGAAATAAACTGTGGAGGAGAGTATTTAAATGAGGCACAGCTCGATTTAAGAAGGTTTGAGACTCGGAACAAAATGACACTTAATGTGAACTTTGTAAAAGAAGCAGGAAAAAGAGAAAACTCACACATCCCCTGCACAATTATCTCTACATTTGTGGAGTTATCAGTTTAAAACTTTAATTTCCTCGTGTGTTGTTCTAATGCTTTCAAAAAATCCTCAAAGCTCTGACGTGTCTCAGGACGAGACTCAGCTCACTTTTTAAGGAAAATACCACAGTTTGTAAAAGTCCAAAGTCTGCCTCCATCAAACACTTTCTTATTTTACGTTTGTCCAAGACACATTTTCTTTTGCATTCAGATGTAAATTAAAATATGTCTTTTTAAAGTGATCTGGTTCAAAGAGAAGGTCTGGACTTTTATGGATCAAAAAAGAGGAGAAAGTACAACACACTATTTCTGAGCTCGGTGGATTAGAAAAAGACTGACACTGATTTACTGAAGACTTTTCATTTGTTCTTTGTCCAAGCATCCCTCTCATAAACATGATACAGTGTGACTTTATGAGCTGTTTGTTCAAACCCAAGAGTCAGAGAAAAGAAGAGAAGAACCAGTGACTGACCTCAGAGTCTCCAGTCGACAGTTTGGACTCAATAGTCCTTCACACAACTCCTTCAGTACTGAGTCGAAGTCATGATGACCCAGGTGTAGTTCTCTCAGGTGAGAGGGACTGGACTTCAGAGCCGACGACAGAACTTCACAGTGAATCTTTGAGAGTCCACAACCAGAAAGTCTGTAAACACAGTAACATTAAGTCAAACATTAGAGATGTAAAGGTTCTCAGTCGTCCAGGTCACATAACTACATTTATTCACTTTATATTCAAAATTTTAAACTATCTCCAGCTGCAACAAATACAAACATATTTGATCTGTTTTTTATTATTGTCTCAAACTTTTCTTCTTTGTCAAAGCTCCTTATACTAAACTAAATATTAAAAACACTAAATATCTCACATCTGTTAAAAAAATCAGACAAAAGCTTCATAAAGTCTTGTAAAAATATAATTGTGACTGAAGCCCCACATTTACAGAGCTCTCAGTCTAAAACACTTCAGAGTTCAGCAGAAGGTCCTTTTGTAACATGCTTTAAACATGAATGGGTTTTTAAATGTGTTTGGATGAATGCTCCATGAGCAGGAGCCAAAGAGAGGCTTATTACTGTCCTCTCTTTTCACTCATTTCACATTTATGCTTCATTCATTTCAGCAACATTGTGCATTTTACAAAGACACTGACAAAAACCAAAGAAAAAAGAACAAGTGACACAGACAGTGGTCCTCTGTGAGGTTGGGGTGTGTGTGTTTAAGCCCGTCCTGTGGCCGACTGTGGCTGAGACACGAGACGAGAGCAGAGCTACAGAAATAAATCAAGTTTAAAAAGATTGAAAGAACAAAAACAGTGGCACATAAACCATCTGGAAATGATTGACACCAAACTCAGTGACCCACATAATCCCTGCAGCTGTTCAGTCAGAAAACTATGACACATCCCATAATGTGCAGTGCTTCAGGTTATTGACAGTATTTTTCAAAGATGTGTCCTGAGCCTGAATCAGATATTTTATATTTTAATAAACTGCCCACTTAATGACAGTTCCTGTTTTTGACTAAAGTTGTTTTTCTCAAGACTAAACATTTTCAGTAAATATTTAAGTAGTACTTACACAGTCTTTCTGCAGTTCCTCACGGCCGGGATCAGTCTCCGTCGTCCTTCAGCTGAAGTGTTATACTTGTTTAGGTTCAGCTCATCCAGGACCTCCTCTGACATCTGCAGCATGTAGGCCAGAGCTGAACACTGGATCTCAGAGAGCCTCTCTGATCTGTTCTCTGACTTCAGGAAGTCCTGGATCTGCTGATGGACCGAGAGGTCGTTTAACTCTGTCAGACAGTGGAAGATGTTGATGCTTCTGTCTGGAGAGATATCATCTGTGTTCATCTTCTTCAGGTTGTTGATGACTCTTTGTCTTGTCTCTGAGTCGATCTGTGTTGGACCCAGCAGATCTCCCAGAAGCCTCTGGTTGGACTCCAGAGAGAGGCCGTGAAGGAAGCGCACAAACAGGTCCAGGTGGCCATTTGGACTTTGGAGGGACTCCTTCATTGCGTCTCTGAGGAAGATGACAAATATTGAGTCATGTTTCCAGAATCTCAGAAACTTCTTCAGTTTATTTTTCTTGTTGTTCTTGTTAAAGCAGTGGTGTCTGTAAAGCGCAGCCAGAAACTCCTGGACGCTCAGATGAACGAAGCAGTAGACTGATTTGTGTAATATGACCTTCTCTTGTTTGAAGATCTCTGTACAAAGTTCTGAGTAGGCCAAGGCCTCGATCAGGTCCAGACCCACCTGCTGCAGGTCTTCTTGATAAAACATGATGTTTCCTTTCTGCAGATGTTCAAAGGCCAGCCTCCCCAGCTTCAGAAGGACTTCACAGTCGGCCTGTGTCAGCTGTAGATCAGTTGAATGTTGGTACTTGAGCCTCTTCCTGTGAGTCTGCACCAGCAGGAAGTGTGCGTACATGTCGGTCAGGGTCTGGGGCAGTGGTCCTCTCTGCTCGGTTCCCAACATGTGCTCCAGGACTGTGGCTGTGATCCAGCAGAAGACTGGGATCTGGCACATGATGTGGAGGCTCCTGGACGTCTTGATGTGGGAGAGGACTCTGTCACACAGCTCTTCATCTGTGAACCTCTTCCTGAAGTACTCCTCCTTCTGGGCCTCAGTGAAGCCCCTGACCTCTGTGACCCTGTCCACACACCTCGCAGGGATCTGATTGGCTGCTGCCGGTCGGGAGGTGATCCATATAAGGGCAGAAGGAAGCAGTGTGCCTTTGATGAGGTTTACCAACAGCACGTTGACCTGTGACCTCTGTGTGACCTTAGAGATGACCTCACACTTGTGTAAATCCAGAGGCAGTCTGCTCTCATCGAGGCCGTCGAAGATGAACAGGAGTTTCCTGTCGGCCAGCGTCTCTGCCGTCAGCTTCTGTAGCGTTGGATAGAAAACCTGTATCAGCGTCAGCAGACTGTAGTCCTGCTCTGGGACCAGGTTCAGCTCTCTGAACGACAGGGGCACCACCAGATCCACCTCCTGGTTCTCTAAGCCCTGGGCCCAGTCCAGAGTGAACTTCAGAACCGAGAAGGTCTTTCCCACTCCAGCCACGCCGTTGGTCAGCACCACTCTGATGGGCTTCTGATCGGACACTAACGCTTTAAAGATGTCGTGGCACCTGATTGGAGCGTCGTGGACAGTCTTCTTGGACTGAGTCTCCAGCTGCCTGACCTCATGTTGGGTACTGACCTCTTCACTGACCTCTGTGATGTACAGCTCAGTGTAGATCCTGTTCAGAGCCGTTCTACTTCCTGTTTCAGTTCCTTCAGACACACTTTCACATCTCTGCTGCAGACTCCTCTTATGCTCACCTGGAACAAAACAGCTTTAAATTAAACAGATTCTTCTCACTTTTTTATTTTCATATTCTATTCATACAAACACATCAGTTAAGCCCTAAGGTCCCCAAAAATGGCGACCCTGTGACATCGTAAACAATGCAGCCTGAAAAACTACATTTCATAATTCCCTATATGGGCATGCCTTACATCAAAACAGACCAAAGAGCAAGCATACAAAAAACATTTTGTCAGCGCCACCTAGTCTACAAAGGCATTACATTTTCACAAACTTGTGCCAGGTGTCAAATTACACAGCAGTAAATAACGCTTACAACGTCGTGAAGCAAAATAATGTTAGAACAATCCAGCAGCGCGAAATCCCCCAAAAATTGCTTATGGACAGCTACGAGATTAAGAAGTAGTTTACATTGGCTGTTTAGTGACGAAAGCAAACTTTTTTTCCCCAACCCCGCTGATATCTGGTTAATCCTATGTCTCTTCGTTCATTCCAGCCTATGCACGGACATGCTGTTCTCTATCATGGGTTCAGAAACAGCGTGTGTACCCCAGTTTGGCCACAGACTATGATTTGCTCTAGGACCACTTCCTTATGTGTCATCAAAGCAAGGCTCATGTGACCAAGATATAAACAGTTTCCTCGATTCTATTGGGTCTAAGGATTTAATCGAGCTATCACATGCTCAATTTGACCAATGGGCTGCGGAGAACCGTCTCTTGGCAGTTCCAGCATCGCTCAGCATCCACAATACACACAGAGGCAGGAGGAAGAATAGAGACAGAAAACACAAATAAATACATAGAAGTCTGGTTTAAGTTATCAAAAATGTATTTAATAAACACCATTAGTGATACAAACATGAAATATATAGTATTTAAATGACTAAACTGAAATGGAACAGACTGGACCAAAGTGGACCAAAAGTGGGCTCTTTGGAAAGCTCGCCTAATTTGTCTGTACTAAAATCTCTTGAGTTTTATTGTGCTTCACATTATCAGTTTAAAACTTTGCAGGGATAATGTTAACATGTTTTATTTACATTTTAGGAAGTTCCCTTTACAATGACACCAAAATTATTCAAATACACCTTATGGTTGCTGAAATATAGTCATTTCTTCAAGGGGAATGCATTGTTTGAGCAGTGGTCTTGAAAATAGGCGTAGTTTTTCATAACGTAAGTTCAAAGGTTGTTTGGCTCTGACTTCTTTTCAGGTCGTCTCAGAGGCCATTTACAGGGAACACTGGTCAGAAAAACACAACAGTCCTGTTGAAGCTGAGTCACGTTCACAGGACAACGTTACGACACAATCCTTAAATAAAACTCAGATCATGTGACTTTGCTCACAGCTGATTGGTCCAGTTTGGGTTTGTCTCTAAACCAGAATAAAAGCTGTGGAGTCAGTTACCGATGAAACCTGCTCAAAACCAAAACACCTTCTGGAGCCTCAAACTAAACCTGAACTTACCTGGATCTAAACCTGAACCAGCTTCAAACAACAGACCTCAGGTGTAACAGTCCAGACTGACCTGACAGACACTAGTGTACGCAGCAGAAAACCTACAAGCTGTCTTTCTAGTGCTGTCCACACTTTGGGAACAGATAACTGCAGAACGTCACTAAAACAAAGACTGTGACGTCTGTGCTTCATGTTTTAGAGACGACTAATACACAGGACGTTTTTACAATAATACTTTTGTAAATAAACCAATGTGAGAAAGACCGATCACTTTTAGTAAAGCAGACAATGATGAGTGAGAGGCCACAGAACATCTTTGGAAAATAAAAAACAAGAGAGAGACAGCATCAATTATTGTGAAGGGCTTTAAAAATATCATTTAAAACTTTAGAATAGTGACAGTAGAGGAGCTGTGCTTCAGTCTGAACCCTGACCTTATGGAGTTAGAGCCAGACACACTTTAACTTCTTCATTAACCAAAGACTCAAGCCTTTGCCACAACAGAGAGTTTTGAAACAGGTCTATGTTCATTTAAAAAGACTGGACCTGCAGCTTTCACTGGTGGAATCAGGAGGAGTTTTATTAGTGACCAGAGTCATGTTAAATACAACACAGTGGCTGCAGGGTTTTCTGAAGAATGAATGGTCTTACTGAGGAGAGTGTAGTCCAGTCTTGGTCTTTGTCCACACTGGGGACAGGGCTGAGGTGAACCAGACTGGTCCCAGTTTGAAGAGAGACACTGTCTGCAGAAGCAGTGTCCACAGCTGGTAGAGACTGGATCAGTCAGGACGCTCTGACACAGACCACAGGGACGATGGGCCGTCACCAGGACTCTCTCTGTGGACATCAACACATTCATTAAAACAGCTTTACAAAGGTCACAGCCTGGTCCCTGCTTTTGGACAAAAATACTGACCCCTCCTTTTGACCTGTTTCTGGAAATGGAGCCATTAAGGAAACTAACTCATTTGACTGGAGTCATGTTCTGTCTCATCCTCTCACTTTAAATCTGAGCTCAAATGAAGACATTAGAAGACCACAAACAGATAAGAGTGAGTCTAAAATAAAAATGCAATGATAAGGACAAAATTATGTTTTTGGGTCGTGTTGTATCTTGGAATAAATATTAAATCTCCAATCAACAAAATATTTGAAATTAGGTAAAAAAAAAAAAACTCACAATGACCAAAAATAACTTCAATGGGATAAAAACACTGGATCCCCTCTGACACAGAACAGTGTCTAAATGTGTGAATACCATACAAAATACCAGGTCAAAGGTTAAACACTGGACCAACTGAGCAAGTTGTTTGGGAAGTTTTTAAGGCGACATGTAGAGGGTGGATTATAAGTTACTCTTCAGCAAAAAAGATACTCTACAGCAAAAAAGAAACTGATAAAATATATTTAGGAGCAGCCCTGCGACTAACTGGTCCCCTGTCCAGAGTGAACCCCGCCTCAGGCACAAAGCTGCTGGGATAGGCTCTCCTTCTAAAGCCTCTTTCAGACGTGTCTTCAGAGGACGTCAGGAGACATGAGCCTGTGTCACTCTGGGACATCGCCCTATTTTAAAGCCTCTACATGTCTGAAAAACCCTCCTGTCTGTCCAAACACAGTCCTGCAGCTGTTCTCTCATTTCTGTCACACTCTGTTCAAAAGCAGCTTTTTCAAGAGTCTTTAATGTGAACTGACACAAGGCTCATCACTGTCCAGACTCTACACCAGCCCTCCTCCCAAAAAGAACTAATGACTCAATCAATAATAATGAGCAACACTTTCTAAATATAAATGATATTAGTGCATCACTTACAGCCGACTCTGTGGAGCTCCAGGTTCATTACTGAACTCTGGAGGGTCGATCCCTTGGACCAGTCACTCTTCAGAGACACACAGCTGGACACTGGAGACACTCTCTGTTTGTGACACTCGTCTCTAAAACAACAGGATTTATTGTACAGTGTGTGTTAATAAGCAGCAGTGAGCACTTCCTCTGACTCTGTTCTGTTCAGAAAACACACACTTTACAGTTTCCTTCAGACACAATATTCTTATTTTTGGGCCTGAGCCTCAGTTAAAGCAGTGGCTCCATGAATGTGTCCTGTGCTGTATCAGGTCAACCACAGTGTTCTTAAATCAAACACAAACAGCTGATGATGCTACTCACTGTGTTGGAGCGGGCCCTGGCTCGCTGCTGCCATCTGGAGGTTCCTTCATGAACACACCTCTCTCTTTATAATGGCTCTGTGAAGACTGGGCCTCCTCTTCGTCCACACTGACATTATTCATCTTCTGTCTCAGTCTGAAAGGTGAACGAGTCAAACACAGTGAGCTCTGATCATTTTAATAAAGCACCTTATGAATAATTATCACATGGAGCTGGAGCCAGATGTTTCTAATGTGATTGATTCTTGTCTTTATTTCATGTTAATGTTTAGATGTTGGTCTTAAACCTCTCCAGATGGGCCTCTGCCTTTATTCAGGAGAACTGTTCATATTTGGGCCTGTGAAGGCCTCTGGGTAAAGTCTCCACAGTCCTCCAGAATCTGTTCTGATCTGAAGCTTTCTCACCTCGTTTTAGCCTTTTCTGCCCAAAACAAACTGGTTCATCATTTTCTCTAGAATTCTGAACATTGTTTATGGGACCAACACCGTTTTCCTTTAAAATCTAGACAAACTCTTTAAATGTGACAAAAGTGTTCAGGCTGCTGTTGAATACAGACGACACACTTTAAAACCAACTCATTAAGAATATGATCATCTTTAGGATTTATTCTAAACTAAATGGTACATACTCTACAGTTAAATAGTTTGTATTATGAGCTGTGTTTTAGAAATAAACCAGTGTTGAGTTAAACACTGGCTTTGAAACAGGAGAGTGTCTCTAAACTGTTAAAAGGAGTTTTATCAAACAAAGTGTTATAATTATTCTTGTTTAAAGTCAGTGGGTGCTCATAGTTCTCTTCAGGTCATGTCCTTCTGGGACGACGGGACCTAGTCTCTGCAGCTGAGGTCTTGGGAGTGTGTGTACGATACGACCCTCGACCTCCACTTGTAATGTTATAGAATCAAATGTTTTCATTTGTTCCCCAAAAAAACCTTCCCCTGAACCATGCTTTGCTTCTTTTTGAAGAATTAAACCTGACCATGGCTTTTAAATTATACTCTGTCGACGTGTCTCTAAGAATAAGAATTCTTATAACACAAATAAAGACTCTTTATAAAGTCCGTATTTATCTCAGAGTCTTTGCTTTAAACATCAGGTTTAAGTCTCGGTAAAAGGCCCATGATTCACAAACAGTTCTGTTCTGATCCAACACTAAACAAGAGGAAGTAACTCAGTGGAAATACAGCAGTAAAAGTCAGCAGCTGTCTGTCCTCTGCTCTCTGTAACAGTCCACACTGAGACAACAGCTTTAATAAAGCCAAAGACACTAATGTCACACTCACCTCCTCACACCAGGACAACAGCTTTAATAAAGTCAACACTAATGTCACACTCACCTCCTCACACCAGGACAACAGCTTTAATAAAGCCAAAGACACTAATGTCACACTCACCTCCTCACACCAGGACAACAGCTTTAATAAAGTCAACACTAATGTCACACTCACCTCCTCACACCAGGACAACAGCTTTAATAAAGTCAACACTAATGTCACACTCACCTCCTCACACCAGGACAACAGCTTTAATAAAGTCAACACTAATGTCACACTCACCTCCTCACACCAGAACAACAGCTTTAATAAAGTCAAAGACACTAATGTCTTACTCACCTCCTCACACCAGGACAACAGCTTTAATAAAGTCAACACTAATGTCACACTCACCTCCTCACACCAGGACAACAGCTTTAATAAAGTCAAAGACACTAATGTCACACTCACCTCCTCACACCAGGACAACAGCTTTAATAAAGTCAACACTAATGTCACACTCACCTCCTCACACCAGGACAACAGCTTTAATAAAGTCAACACTAATGTCACACTCACCTCCTCACACCAGGACAACAGCTTTAATAAAGTCAACACTAATGTCACACTCACCTCCTCACACCAGGACAACAGCTTTAATAAAGTCAACACTAATGTCACACTCACCTCCTCACACCAGGACAACAGCTTTAATAAAGTCAACACTAATGTCTCACTCACCTCCTCACACCAGGACAACAGCTTTAATAAAGTCAACACTAATGTCACACTCACCTCCTCACACCAGGACAACAGCTTTAATAAAGTCAACACTAATGTCACACTCACCTCCTCACACCAGGACAACAGCTTTAATAAAGTCAACACTAATGTCACACTCACCTCCTCACACCAGGACAACAGCTTTACTAAAGTCAACACTAGTGTCACACTCACCTCCTCACACCAGGACAACAGCTTTAATAAAGTCAACACTAATGTCACACTCACCTCCTCACACCAGGACAACAGCTTTAATAAAGTCAACACTAATGTCACACTCACCTCCTCACACCAGGAACACAGCTTTAATAAAGTCAAAGACACTAATGTCACACTCACCTCCTCACACCAGGACAACAGCTTTAATAAAGTCAACACTAATGTCATACTCACCTCCTCACACCAGGACAACAGCTTTAATAAAGTCAACACTAATGTCACACTCACCTCCTCACACCAGGACAACCGCTTTAATAAAGTCAACACTAATGTCACACTCACCTCCTCACACCAGGACAACAGCTTTAATAAAGTCAAAGACACTAATATCACACTCACCTCCTCACACCAGGACAACAGCTTTAATAAAGTCAACACTAATGTCACACTCACCTCCTCACACCAGGACAACAGCTTTAATAAAGTCAACACTAATGTCACACACACCTCCTCACACCAGGACAACAGCTTTAATAAAGTCAACACTAATGTCACACTCACCTCCTCACACCAGGACAACAGCTTTAATAAAGTCAACACTAATGTCACACTCACCTCCTCACACCAGGAACACAGCTTTAATAAAGTCAACACTAATGTCACACTCACCTCCTCACACCAGGACAACAGCTTTAATAAAGTCAACACTAATGTCACACTCACCTCCTCACACCAGGACAACAGCTTTAATAAAGTCAACACTAATGTCACACTCACCTCCTCACACCAGGACAACAGCTTTAATAAAGTCAACACTAAGTGTCACACTCACCTCCTCACACCAGGACAACAGCTTTAATAAAGTCAACACTAATGTCACACTCACCTCCTCACACCAGGACAACAGCTTTAATAAAGTCAACACTAATGTCACACTCACCTCCTCACACCAGGACAACAGCTTTAATAAAGTCAACACTAATGTCACACTCACCTCCTCACACCAGGACAACAGCTTTAATAAAGTCAAAGACACTAATGTCACACTCACCTCCTCACACCAGGACAACAGCTTTAATAAAGTCAACACTAATGTCACACTCACCTCCTCACACCAGGACAACAGCTTTAATAAAGTCAACACTAATGTCACACTCACCTCCTCACACCGGGACAACAGCTTTAATAAAGTCAACACTAATGTCACACTCACCTCCTCACACCAGGACAACAGCTTTAATAAAGTCAACACTAATGTCACACTCACCTCCTCACACCAGGACAACAGCTTTAATAAAGTCAACACTAATGTCACACACACCTCCTCACACCAGGACAACAGCTTTAATAAAGTCAACACTAATGTCACACTCACCTCCTCACACCAGGACAACAGCTTTAATAAAGTCAACACTAATGTCACACTCACCTCCTCACACCAGGAACAACAGCTTTAATAAAGTCAACACTAATGTCACACTCACCTCCTCACACCAGGACAACAGCTTTAATAAAGTCAACACTAATGTCACACTCACCTCCTCACACCAGGACAACAGCTTTAATAAAGTCAAAGACACTAATGTCACACTCACCTCCTCACACCAGGACAACAGCTTTAATAAAGTCAACACTAATGTCACACTCACCTCCTCACACCAGGACAACAGCTTTAATAAAGTCAACACTAAAGTCACACTCACCTCCTCACACCAGGACAACAGCTTTAATAAAGTCAACACTAATGTCACACTCACCTCCTCACACCAGGACAACAGCTTTAATAAAGTCAACACTAATGTCACACTCACCTCCTCACACCAGGACAACAGCTTTAATAAAGTCAACACTAATGTCACACTCACCTCCTCACACCAGGACAACAGCTTTAATAAAGTCAACACTAATGTCACACTCACCTCCTCACACCAGGACAACAGCTTTAATAAAGTCAAAGACACTAATGTCACACTCACCTCCTCACACCAGGACAACAGCTTTAATAAAGTCAAAGACACTAATGTCACACTCACCTCCTCACACCAGGACAACAGCTTTAATAAAGTCAAAGACACTAATGTCACACTCACCTCCTCACACCAGGACAACAGCTTTAATAAAGTCAAAGACACTAATGTCACACTCACCTCCTCACACCAGGACAACAGCTTTAATAAAGTCAACACTAATGTCACACACACCTCCTCACACCAGGACAACAGCTTTAATAAAGTCAACACTAATGTCACACTCACCTCCTCACACCAGGACAACAGCTTTAATAAAGTCAACACTAATGTCACACTCACCTCCTCACACCAGGACAACAGCTTTAATAAAGTCAAAGACACTAATGTCACACTCACCTCCTCACACCAGGACAACAGCTTTAATAAAGTCTAAGACACTAATGTCACACTCACCTCCTCACACCAGGACAACAGCTTTAATAAAGTCAACACTAATGTCACACTCACCTCCTCACACCAGGACAACAGCTTTAATAAAGTCAACACTAATGTCACACTCACCTCCTCACACCAGGACAACAGCTTTAATAAAGTCAAAGACACTAATGTCACACTCACCTCCTCACACCAGGACAACAGCTTTAATAAAGTCAACACTAATGTCACACTCACCTCCTCACACCAGGACAACAGCTTTAATAAAGTCAACACTAATGTCACACTCACCTCCTCACACCAGGACAACAGCTTTAATAAAGTCAACACTAATGTCACACTCACCTCCTCACACCAGGACAACAGCTTTAATAAAGTCAAAGACACTAATGTCACACTCACCTCCTCACACCAGGACAACAGCTTTAATAAAGTCAACACTAATGTCACACTCACCTCCTCACACCAGGACAACAGCTTTAATAAAGTCAACACTAATGTCACACACACCTCCTCACACCAGGACAACAGCTTTAATAAAGTCAACACTAATGTCACACTCACCTCCTCACACCAGGACAACAGCTTTAATAAAGTCAACACTAATGTCACACTCACCTCCTCACACCAGGAACACAGCTTTAATAAAGTCAACACTAATGTCACACTCACCTCCTCACACCAGGACAACAGCTTTAATAAAGTCAACACTAATGTCACACTCACCTCCTCACACCAGGACAACAGCTTTAATAAAGTCAACACTAATGTCACACTCACCTCCTCACACCAGGACAACAGCTTTAATAAAGTCAACACTAATGTCACACTCACCTCCTCACACCAGGACAACAGCTTTAATAAAGTCAAAGACACTAATGTCACACTCACCTCCTCACACCAGGACAACAGCTTTAATAAAGTCAAAGACACTAATGTCACACTCACCTCCTCACACCAGGACAACAGCTTTAATAAAGTCAAAGACACTAATGTCACACTCACCTCCTCACACCAGGACAACAGCTTTAATAAAGTCAAAGACACTAATGTCACACTCACCTCCTCACACCAGGACAACAGCTTTAATAAAGTCAAAGACACTAATGTGTCACTCACCTCCTCACACCAGGACAACAGCTTTAATAAAGTCAAAGACACTAATGTCACACTCACCTCCTCACACCAGGACAACAGCTTTAATAAAGTCAACACTAATGTCACACTCACCTCCTCACACCAGGACAACAGCTTTAATAAAGTCAACACTAATGTCACACTCACCTCCTCACACCAGGACAACAGCTTTAATAAAGTCAACACTAATGTCACACTCACCTCCTCACACCAGGACAACAGCTTTAATAAAGTCAAAGACACTAATGTCACACTCACCTCCTCACACCAGGACAACAGCTTTAATAAAGTCAAAGACACTAATGTCACACTCACCTCCTCACACCAGGACAACAGCTTTAATAAAGTCAACACTAATGTCACACTCACCTCCTCACACCAGGACAACAGCTTTAATAAAGTCAAAGACACTAATGTCACACTCACCTCCTCACACCAGGACAACAGCTTTAATAAAGTCAACACTAATGTCACACTCACCTCCTCACACCAGGACAACAGCTTTAATAAAGTCAACACTAATGTCACACTCACCTCCTCACACCAGGACAACAGCTTTAATAAAGTCAACACTAATGTCACACTCACCTCCTCACACCAGGACAACAGCTTTAATAAAGTCAACACTAATGTCACACTCACCTCCTCACACCAGGACAACAGCTTTAATAAAGTCAACACTAATGTCATACTCACCTCCTCACACCAGGACAACAGCTTTAATAAAGTCAACACTAATGTCACACTCACCTCCTCACACCAGGACAACAGCTTTAATAAAGTCAACACTAATGTCACACTCACCTCCTCACACCAGGACAACAGCTTTAATAAAGTCAACACTAATGTCACACTCACCTCCTCACACCAGGACAACAGCTTTAATAAAGTCAACACTAATGTCACACTCACCTCCTCACACCAGGACAACAGCTTTAATAAAGTCAAAGACACTAATGTCACACTCACCTCCTCACACCAGGACAACAGCTTTAATAAAGTCAACACTAATGTCACACTCACCTCCTCACACCAGGACAACAGCTTTAATAAAGTCAACACTAATGTCACACTCACCTCCTCACACCAGGACAACAGCTTTAATAAAGTCAAAGACACTAATGTCACACTCACCTCCTCACACCAGGACAACAGCTTTAATAAAGTCAAAGACACTAATGTCACACTCACCTCCTCACACCAGGACAACAGCTTTAATAAAGTCAACACTAATGTCACACACCTCCTCACACCAGGACAACAGCTTTAATAAAGTCAACACTAATGTCACACTCACCTCCTCACACCAGGAACACAGCTTTAATAAAGTCAACACTAATGTCACACTCACCTCCTCACACCAGGACAACAGCTTTAATAAAGTCAACACTAATGTCACACTCACCTCCTCACACCAGGACAACAGCTTTAATAAAGTCAACACTAATGTCACACTCACCTCCTCACACCAGGACAACAGCTTTAATAAAGTCAACACTAATGTCACACTCACCTCCTCACACCAGAACAACAGCTTTAATAAAGTCAACACTAATGTCACACTCACCTCCTCACACCAGGACAACAGCTTTAATAAAGTCAAAGACACTAATGTCACACTCACCTCCTCACACCAGGACAACAGCTTTAATAAAGTCTAAGACACTAATGTCACACTCACCTCCTCACACCAGGACAACAGCTTTAATAAAGTCAACACTAATGTCACACTCACCTCCTCACACCAGGACAACAGCTTTAATAAAGTCAAAGACACTAATGTCACACTCACCTCCTCACACCAGGACAACAGCTTTAATAAAGTCAACACTAATGTCACACTCACCTCCTCACACCAGGACAACAGCTTTAATAAAGTCAACACTAATGTCACACTCACCTCCTCACACCAGGACAACAGCTTTACTAAAGTCAACACTAGTGTCACACTCACCTCCTCACACCAGGACAACAGCTTTAATAAAGTCAACACTAATGTCACACTCACCTCCTCACACCAGGACAACAGCTTTAATAAAGTCAAAGACACTAATGTCACACTCACCTCCTCACACCAGGACAACAGCTTTAATAAAGTCAACACTAATGTTACACTCACCTCCTCACACCAGGACAACAGCTTTAATAAAGTCAACACTAATGTCACACTCACCTCCTCACACCAGGACAACAGCTTTAATAAAGTCAACACTAATGTCACACTCACCTCCTCACACCAGGACAACAGCTTTAATAAAGTCAACACTAATGTCACACTCACCTCCTCACACCGGGACAACAGCTTTAATAAAGTCAACACTAATGTCACACTCACCTCCTCACACCAGGACAACAGCTTTAATAAAGTCAACACTAATGTCACACTCACCTCCTCACACCAGGACAACAGCTTTAATAAAGTCAACACTAATGTCACACTCACCTCCTCACACCAGGACAACAGCTTTAATAAAGTCAAAGACACTAATGTCACACTCACCTCCTCACACCAGGACAACAGCTTTAATAAAGTCAACACTAATGTCACACTCACCTCCTCACACCAGGACAACAGCTTTAATAAAGTCTAAGACACTAATGTCACACTCACCTCCTCACACCAGGACAACAGCTTTAATAAAGTCAACACTAATGTCACACTCACCTCCTCACACCAGGACAACAGCTTTAATAAAGTCAACACTAATGTCACACTCACCTCCTCACACCAGGACAACAGCTTTAATAAAGTCAACACTAATGTCACACTCACCTCCTCACACCAGGACAACAGCTTTAATAAAGTCAAAGACACTAATGTCACACTCACCTCCTCACACCAGGACAACAGCTTTAATAAAGTCAAAGACACTAATGTCACACTCACCTCCTCACACCAGGACAACAGCTTTAATAAAGTCAACACTAATGTCACACTCACCTCCTCACACCAGGACAACAGCTTTAATAAAGTCTAAGACACTAATGTCACACTCACCTCCTCACACCAGGACAACAGCTTTAATAAAGTCAACACTAATGTCACACTCACCTCCTCACACCAGGACAACAGCTTTAATAAAGTCAACACTAATGTCACACTCACCTCCTCACACCAGGACAACAGCTTTAATAAAGTCAAAGACACTAATGTCACACTCACCTCCTCACACCAGGACAACAGCTTTAATAAAGTCAACACTAATGTCACACTCACCTCCTCACACCAGGACAACAGCTTTAATAAAGTCTAAGACACTAATGTCACACTCACCTCCTCACACCAGGACAACAGCTTTAATAAAGTCAACACTAATGTCACACTCACCTCCTCACACCAGGACAACAGCTTTAATAAAGTCAACACTAATGTCACACTCACCTCCTCACACCAGGACAACAGCTTTAATAAAGTCAACACTAATGTCACACTCACCTC
Source organism: Neodontobutis hainanensis (assembly GCA_024349245.1). Classification (NCBI taxonomy): domain Eukaryota; kingdom Metazoa; phylum Chordata; class Actinopteri; order Gobiiformes; family Odontobutidae; genus Neodontobutis; species Neodontobutis hainanensis. Next base: position 182,415 of record JALDNG010000332.1, on the reverse strand, counting down.
CTCACACCAGGACAACAGCTTTAATAAAGTCAACACTAATGTCACACTCACCTCCTCACACCAGGACACAGCAATCCGTAGTATCCGTCTGATACTTTCACTTCTACCTGTGTCAGGTGAGACATGCCCCTCCCCCACCTGTGTCAGGTGAGAGCAAAAATGACAAACGGAGCTGAGCTCGAACGGAGGCTGGACGATCTGGAGCAGTTCTTCAGGATCAACCACTTGTTCATCACCGAACTTTGTTCATTCTTTTAGTTTAATAAACAAATCTGAAACCTGGTTCAATCAAGAGAAAGGAACTGACTTTGAAAAAGATGATTATGATCTTCATTATGGAAATAGACAAAATAAAAAAGGAGGTGGGGTTGCACTATATTTTTTACAAAACTATAAAATATTCAGTTCTAATTAATTTGTCAACAGTATTTGATAATGTAATGTAATGTTTAACAATATAAATCAATAATGTTAATAAAAAAAACACTATTATAAGTTGTGTTTAAAGATGACCTGGTCAAGTGTTGAAACTTTTAATGAAGAGATGGAGAATCTGTTTTCAGTCGTTAAGAATAAACCCATATTCTTCTGTGGAGACTTCAACTTTGACCTTTTAAATCCAAACAAACACAAACTGATGAATTCATTGAAAGAATGTCCTCCATGTCTTTATTTCCATCTTTTACAAAACCCAGTAGAATTACATCAGACAGTACAACCTTAACAACATCTTTACAAATAACTCGACAATAACTCAACTAACCACCTGCTTATTTGTGATTTTACGGACCACAGACCTGTTTTTACCAAATATGACTTTAATATTTCTAAAACTAAAGAAATCTGTAACGTAAGCTGCAGAAGATTACAAACTCATGAAGCAATGAATGCATTTAATAATGAGCTGAGAGTTAAAGACTGGAGCTGCGTTTGTGGAGAGACAGACACAGACAGAGCCTGCAATCACTTTTTAGAAATATTCACAACATTATATGATAAGCACTGCCACATTTCAGTTTACAGTAAACACAAGAAATATTTAAAACGTCCCTGCTCGACTAAAGGCTCACGAAATGCACGTAAAAGAAAAATAATCTCATAAAATGTTGATTAAATTGGAAACAAAAGAAGCTGAGAATAGATATAAGTTGTTCAAAAATAAGTTAAGCAATGTAATATTAAAATATATATATTATGAGACATTATTAATTGAGAATAAACCCAACACAAAAGGAAGATGGGACGTATTAAAGAGAATATTTTGTCGAGTCAAACGGTGAGGATCACAACATGAACAGAGCAGTAACAGCTTCAACACATCTTTGTAAACATTGGCCCTGATTTAAAAATCCCAGACAAACAAATAGAACACAATATTGAAAACATTTAAAATACTTTAAACACTATCTTTCTTTCAGCAGTTAGTGAGAAAGAAATAATGAGTCCAAAATCCCAAAATAATGATTCAATGGACTGTGACTCCATCAATATGGCACTATTAAAACAACTCTAACACATCTGTAATCTGTCACTTCAAAACCATTGTGTTCTCAAGGAAATAAAAACAAACATCATTTTAACAATTACAGTCCAATTTCACTGCTTCATCAATTTTCAACAATCATAGAAAAAATATTTATTACTCGATTAGAAAAAAATGTTGAAAAACATAAACTGATTAATAAAAGTCAATATGATTCAGAAATAAAAGATCTACATCAATGGATATAAATGATGCAACAGAAGAATTATCAAATGCACTGGAAAATAAAAAACTTACCATTGGAATATTCATTGATCTGAAAAAAGCCTTTGACACAATCACACAAGACTCCTCCAGAAGTTAGAAAGGTCTGGGACACGAGGGGGGGCTGGAACCTGGCTCAAAAGATACTTAAGCCACAGATTACAATCTGTGCAGATGCTCCTCATCTGACTGTGTCATTTCCTGCGGTGTCCCCCAGGGGTCAGTACTGGGCCCGAAATGATTCTTTTGTACATCATTGATATATTTAATGTTTCACAGTGACTTAAGTGTGTTTGTTTTGAAGATGACACCTCCCTTTTCTGTTGTGATGACAATTATGATAAACTTATTAATGTTGTAAAAACTGAACTAAGGAAAATAAAAAAATGGATGGATAGCAATAAATTATCCTTAAACTCAAATAAAACTAAAGACATATTATTTGGTAATGATTAAAGAAAAACAGAAAAGAGGATTGAGATAAATGAGATATAAAATAATAATGTCTCTGAAATAAAAATTGATGAGTTACAATTGATAATAATCTAATTTGGAAAACTCAAATCCGACACATAAAAAACAAAGTTTCCAAAAGTCTTGCAATAATATATAAATCCAAAAATGTCTTGATTACAATTAACACTGTGCCCTTGATTGTTCTCTGAGTTTAACGTGCTTAACTTACTTCAGGAGAAACATCACACACTGACACTTTCTCTTCTCATTGTTCCTGTGTAACAACCTGTTATAAACCTATCTGCACATCATTCTTCTTTGTACATTTCTGTTTATTGAATATTATTTATACGTCTACACTTTACCTCCTCCTTGTGTTTTTAAAGTTTAAGTTTTTTGTACCTGTTCATTTGCTCTGTCCATGGAGCGCACCTGTTCACATGTCACTGACGGTTGTATGTTCTGTGTATAACTGTGTCTGTGACGACTAAAAACTCTTGAATCTTGAATCTTGAACACACAAATCCACATCAGTGTGATGTGATCGGTGGAGGGGGGCGTGTGAGGATGGACCAGTTGAAGTTTATGAAGGGTTTTTTGAGGAAGACCAAACAGAAGAGAGTAGAAGGTCATAGGTTATTTTAAGGAGGGCAGTTTCAATGTGGAGGGGTCGGAGCCAGATTGAATTTTAGATCGAGATTATTGGAAGAAAAGTGAGTGTGAATTTGAGCAGCAACAGTTTTTTTCCACAATTTTGATGAAGAAGAAGAAGATTGGAGATCGGGCGGAAGTTATTAAACCCGAGCCTGTTTTTTGGTGTGTCTGCTCGAAAAGGACATGTCACAGAATATTGTCTGTATCTCTGTAACTACATGGTTTATTTAAATCATTCTGGTGTTTTTTTCAATGTGCATGTTACAGTTTCAGAAAAAGTCAAGATGGAAAACTGCAAAATAAACCAAAAAACATTTCTGCCTAAAAAAAAAAACAACGTATTAATATCCTCTTTAGATGAAGGCAGCTGCAGCTCAAACACTTTTTTAAATCACAGCCACATGTCAACATTTACCTGGACCAAATATAATTCTTCTAATGTGAAACAAACCAAAAGTATTAAGACTTGAGTCTGAAATGTTCAGGCGGAGGCTCCATTATAAGCAACAGGGCAGAGTCTGTTTTTGTTTGCTGCTGTTTGGTCTGTGTTCGGAGTTGTTGTGTTGCTCTGTTAAATGTACATTTATTAGATGTGCTTGTAGCTGAGTCTGATCCATGTCATGTGCTGCTTTGCCATAATAGTCTTGGGCTGTGTATTGTATCATGCTGTTTGTTTGCTTTGAGGACATGATCCAGTTTTTCTCGACAGTATTTCCATTGGGCCTCCTTTTGATCTTAACTGTCTGAGTTCTGGACTGGACCAGGCTGTGGAGTGAGTGAATGAGACAGATGTGCTTCTGAGTGGAGCCAGATTATTGAGGACGCTCTGGAGGTGTGTGTTGTAGTGTGAGAGTAATTGTTCAGGGGAATGAAGGTTGTCTGTACAGGGGAGGTTATCAATGTGAAGGGATAAAGTGCCCAAGTCAACGTCCTTCATTTTGAGTAAATGAATAATGTGTTTAAGGTTTATTTGGACAGAGACAGATGAACAGTGAATGAGAGCAGTGAGAGATCAGAGAATAGGAGCTTCTTTACAGTCAGTAGGTGTAATGCCAGAGCAGCAGATGAGCTCCAGAAGAAGTTGGGAGAGGTCAACAAACCCCGTTGGAGTAGCGTCGTTGAGAGGAGTTCAATCATTCGGCTGCTGCCACGTCTCCATTAAACAGAGAAAGTCCATGTCCAGTCGAGGCTTGTAGCGGCAGGTAGGCTATAATAATGTGGAGTAGGTGCAGCAGGTGAGCTGGTCGTAACTCATACACACATAAACAGATGAAGGTCTGTAGATGTCGACTAAAAGATAGCCTACTCGTAGAACACAAATGCAGTATCCACAAAGATATTTCTTGAAAAGAGCACAAAGAGCAGATCAACGGCAGCCAAAAAACACAGCAGCAAATGATCCTGAAAATGTCAATGTTGTGATCCCAGCTGCTCAGTCATAAAGTCAAACTCTGCTCTGTCCTCAGGTCAAACACAAGTCAGTCTGAGACACTGGATTTACTCCAGAGTGGCTTTCATATTTAAAAGTTGAGTCCTGCTCTGGTCAGCTTTATTCAAACTCTAGACCAGGGGCAGGGCTGGGCTCATCTCTTTTACCCCAAGGACCAAATGAGAACCTGTGACTCCTCGAAAAACCTTGTTCCATTAAACCCTAAAAACATGTCTCACTCACGTTGTTCTGAGGAACATGAGAAGAAAGTGTTGATAATAATACTCTTCTTTTATGCACATGTAGGTGACTGTAACGTCCCACACATGAGTCTGAAACTGGAGACTATACCACAGAGAAATCCTGAGAAAATGTTTTTGTGTTGAGTCTTCAACTGTCTCCAGGTCCTGTTTGGGTGAAAAAAAAAACTTTTCCTCGTCTAAGATGGTCCAGAAAGTGTCCAGTCTATCACTTAGCTCTAAGGACAGCTCAAAATTCTCCAAAAGCCATGTTCTGTAAAACCTGGTACATTTTGATTTGAGCAGCAACACAGTAATAATACTCATTTATAAAACTCCTCTTCATCAAAACCCTTTCATAGATCCACCCACTCTTCCTCTCCAGTCACACTCTCTGGAGCCAAAGCATTATTTAGATAGTTCTCATAAACAGATTATATTTTGCTTTATTTAAAAGCCTAACCCAATTTTTAAAAGTGTGTCAACCTTATGGACAATTGTTGAAGCACATTTGAGGATAATACAGCTGCTTAAATCTACTGCTGTAGAAAAGACTGTACTTTTTATTTAAAAGTAAAAATGATGTTGAGCAAAGCTTTATTAAAAACATTATTGAAAACATGTTTTACATTGAGACTCATAAACTCATGAGAAGGTGGGGCATGTTTCGACAAATCTACAGAAAACAAACGACTCAATGTTTTTGTGCAGATGCTTTTCAACGGGACAGTCCCATGTTCAGAAGACAACATGTCGTGATGTTCCCAGAGCTTTATATACAAATGTTTTCTAATGATACAAAAGTATAATCTATTAAAAAAAGGATAAATATATGACCTTAAAAGGCTGTATTTCCAGCTGAATGTTTGAAATTAAACCAAGGCCACAGCCACTTCCTCGTTTGAGTAAAAGCTAGTTCCACCTGGAGAGACTCAAACAGAAGCAGACGACACTGACGTGAGGTTTATTGAAAGTATAAGTCGCTTGAAATATAACTTTGGTGATTAGACCTCGGCAAACATTGAGATGTGAGTTTTATTTTTTGTTGTGAAATGTTATTTTTGTATTTATTTATTTGATTAACTGCATGACCAGATGAAGAAAATATGTGTAAATGAATAAAATAGAAGCAAAGGGATAATCCAGTTCTGTTTATGTTTTAATTTTCATTGGCTGAGAGCTATATTTATCTACTGAAGGGCAGAAGTTAGTTTCATAAAAAGATATTCTGACTTTGATGCTGGGACGGCACTTCAGACAAAAATAAAAGAGTAGCATTTAAATTAAATAAATGAATGTATGTAATAAAATTATGTATGTCTTAAAGTTAGAATTTAGAATTAAAGGAGCAACAAAAATAATGCTAAGCAAAGCTTACAACATACCAAACATTATCAGAAGACAGAGATAGACAAAGGTCAACAGCTTCAGATCCAAAAAACATCTTGAAAAATGTAATGTTTCACAAATGTGAGCATTAGCGCCCTCTGCTGGAGACATCATGTAATGATGAGTATCTGTAAGGCCTTTAACCCCTCTTTCTTTCTGTCTGTCTGGTAACAGGCATCTATATCTCTATCTAGATCTTCTGTGTGTGTGTGTGTGTGTGTGTGTGTGTGTGTGTGTGTGTGTGTGTGTGTGTGTGTGTGTGTGTGTGTGTGTGTTAAACTAATCATGTTTCAAACCATATACTCTGACATAATGTTTTTCTTTTACATTAATATTTTTATAGATGTATTAATATAACATCCCTTACTTGATTATAAACCATCCATAAGTATAAACCATTACACACATAACATAAACGAATAACTTAGCAAGTATACAGATTTAAAACACATAAAGTATAAAAAATATTACTCTACAGTTTATAGACTTTATATCGACACATGTCTGAAATTTTCACTGTGAGACACAACTGTGAGTTTACACTGCCCTGTAGGCCTACCTTTATTATCATTTACACCAAACTAATGTGGCCTTTGTTTCAGGTTCATGTCTTTTTCTTCTTGTTTTATATTATTAAACATTTTCAATTGCAATGCTTCATTTTGGAAAGTTATTTTTTATATTGTATATATTTTCTATTTTGTTCTGTTAATAAACCTTAATAAAAAAGACTAGATCAAAACTAAGGCTTTATGTTTAACATGAGCTCATTATCATTTGTCACAAATACAATCTGACAGACACAACAGGAAGTTCAAATAAAAACATGTTTTGGACTTGAGCAGTTTTGTTCCAGCCTCTCCCTTTTCTGATGATTATTATTCTGATCAAAGAGAGGACTCAGCTGGTCCTGGTCCTGGTCTGGTCCTGGTCTTGATCCTGATCCTGGTCTGGTCCTGATCTGGTCCTGGTCTTGATCCTGGTCCTGGTCTTGATCCTGGTCCTGGTCTGGTCTGGTGCTGGTGCTGGTCCTGGTCTGGTCCTGGTCCTGGTCGTGGTCTGGTCCTGCTCTGGTCTGGTCCTGGTCTGGTCTGGTCTGGTCCTGGTCCTGGTCCTGGTCCTGGTCCTGGTCTGGTCCTGCTCTGGTCTGGTCCTGGTCCTGGTCCTGGTCCTCGTCCTGGTCTGGTCCTGGTCTGGTTCTGGTCTGGTCTGGTCCTGGTCCTGGTCTGGTCTGGTTAACTCCACCTGAAAAGACAAGAGAGAACAGAGTGTTGACATTTCTTCTGGAGCTGAGACAAAATGATTATATTTATTGGAGACAGTTCTGGTCGGGACTCAATATTTGAGGCACAGGTTGTGCTTGTGTTTAATGCAGTGAAGACGATAAATACAATGTTTAAATTCATGAAGCCAGAGCCCAACGACACTGACTCTGTTTAAAAGCACAAACAGCTGTTGAGAAGAAAGACTTTGTCATGTTTTCTGTTTGAATAGGACTTTATCACAACTATAAGCCTTAACACTGATCCAAACCCTTGGAGTGGTTCAAGAGTTAGGATCAGTGTTACTGTTCCAGATCAACCTCGTGCCACTAAAGCTGCTCCGGGACGCCTGAACTCTGGGACAGTTTGATAAAAGTGACCCTTTGGTCTGGCCCTGGTCTGTTCTGTCTGCATCAGAGGAAAGGAAAGCTCTGTGCAGTACTATGTCATCCCTCCTGACCGGCAGGGGCGGTGCATCATTTTATTTTATGTATTTATCCGCCACACCTTAAAGGCCGGTCCGTGAAAATATTATCTGACAATTAAACCGGTCCGTGGCGCATTAAAAGTTCTGACAGTTAGCCTGTCCTATATCAGGACATTCTGAAATTGACCGCCACTCAGGATGAGACGCCTGATATTGATGCACTTGTGAAAACTAAAAGATGCCAGGTTTCAGGGGTAAACTAAACAGTGGGTAACCCCACTTAAAATGCTGCTTGAGGCATTCTGCACCCTGACTTTGTTCTGTAAAAATTAATGCCTTCTGTGGAGATTTAAATAAAGTGAACAGTGTGTGGTTTAATGTAATAATGTCATAGTGCATACGTTTGCATAAGTTTGGTTTGTTGATATTGTTCATACATTATATTATATTATATATTATATTATACATTGTGCAGTTTTCTTTTCTTTTTTTTTTCACAATAAGCCTACATGTACAATGAGTAACTCAACCCTCCTGAACAGTTTCTAACTAAGTTTGTTTGTTAGCTCAGGATTAAGATTATGACAAATTTATACCTGGAAGAGTTTGTATTTGTTCAGTCAAAGATTGGTTGTGACTTAAAGTTGTATAAGCCTGTAGATACACTGAGACAAAGTTTAAGTTACAATCACTGAGGCATTGTGTTCTTAAAATTTCACCAATTGTTTCTTCAGAATTTTCAGCTAATTTGAAAATTTAAAGTGTTCTGTCAAGAGGATTATTTGTGATGTGTACATTTTCAGAATGTGCTTGTACTATTTTGGACCAATCTAAAACAAAAAAAAAACAATCTGAAGCCCACTTGGAAATAGATTTTTCCCGATGCAGCCCCTGAGATAAAATTAGTTTGACATCCCTGGTCTACCCTGAAGGTATATGTGGCAGCAATCTCCTGTCGACATATGGAAGTTGACGGTAAAACTGTCGGCAGTAATAAGCAGGTTTCCTTATTTTTGAAGGGTGCTCGGCAATTACACCCACCTAGACGCCTAGTGGTACTGTTATGGGACTTGACCATGGTACTGGATGCCCTGAAGTCACCATTTGAACCTTTGGCAGAGGTAGTCATTAAATGGTTTTCTATGAAAACTGCATTTTTATTAGCAATGGTTTCCGCCAAACGTATTGGGGAACTACAGGCATTGTCTGTGCATGAGTCCTGCTGTCGGTGGAATCCGGACAGGTCAGAGGTTACTCTTTGGCCAGATGCCTCTTTTGTTCCCAAGGTGATTAGATTAGATTTTAGATTAGATTCAATTTATTGTCATTACACATGTACAAATACAAGGCAACGATGTCCGGGACAAAGGGTATTCAGCCGCTACAGCTGGCCCGCTTTGATACAGGAGAAGTGTGTGAACACCTATGCCCCGTCCGAACACTAGATGTCTATGTAAAGGCAACTGCTGCGATGCGCAAAACAAACCGGTTGTGTGTTTGTTATGCTGGGCCACGTAAGGGCCAGGCACTGTCTAAACAATGCTTGACAAACTGGGTGGTGAGTACGATTACCCAGGCGTACAATTGCCGTGGCCAACCACTACCAGTGGGAGTGAGATGCCACTCTATAAGAGGCATTACCACTTCCTGGGCAGCAATGACTGCGTAACTTCCGGATCACCTGCTGGCGCGTTTTTTGGCTGCCGCTGATGAGCTCTTTAAGCTTTTCTTAAGAAATGTTTGTGGATACTGCATCTGTGGTCTATGGGTAGGATATCTATTTTTATATATCATCCTGTTGACACATACAGACTATCATCTGTCTGTGAATGAGTTACGACTAGCTTACCTGCTGTACGTACTCAACATTACACAAGCCTACCTGCCGCTACAACTCTCAACTACTACAGTATGTGGAATATCTATTTGAGGTTTCTGTTCCTCTGGTTTGTACTGTCTTCAATCTACCATCCTTCAGCTGCACTGTTCCAATACACTACCACTGAGTTTAATATTCACAATCCACCAACGCCAGCTCTGCTTCAGCCACCGGACATTACACACGTGCCCCGACGGAAATGTACTCACCGGGGCTCACGTCGGAATTTCCAATATGACAAATCCAACCCCATCAAGTCTTTCTGGTCCACATCTCGCCGTCCACAGAAGAACACCGGTCATCGCGCTGATCTCAGTGTGCTGGCCCGTGTCCAGAGGACGGCTATAGCTGTCAGTCAGAGCACCACCATGATCAACTTTGGACTTCTTAACATCCGTGCGCTCACGAGTAAGGGCCAACTCGTCCAAGATCTCCTAACAGACCTTAAATTTGACTTTCTCTGTCTAACAGAGACGTGGCAGCAACCGGAGGATTTTTCACCGCTCAATGACGCTACTCCACCGGGGTTTGTTTACCTCTCCCAACCTCGTGTCACTGGCCGAGGAGGCGGTCTCGCGTAATCTACCGCGAGAACTGGAAAATAGCGCCGGTTCGTCTCGATACCTATCATTCATTCGAGGCCACTGCGTTTGAAATATCTGGAGCTGTTCCTACCCTCGTGGCCACCCTCTACCGACCGCCAAAGTCAAACAAGGAGTTTATCACGGAATTCACAACACTCCTCACACATCTATCCACACTCTCATCCAACATAATATTACTGGGGGACTTCAATATTCACATGGACATTGTCAATAACACTCTCACTAAAGATTTTACATCCTGTTTGGACAGTTTTGGCATTCAGCAATTTGTCAATTTTCCCACACACACAAAAGGACATATTCTGGACCTCATCTGCTGCTCTGGCATCACACCTACTGACTGTAAAGCAAAGTACCTTCCATTCTCAGATCACTCACTGCTCTCATTCAATGTTAATCTGTCACTATCCAAATACAACCCCCCACGCACTATAAATTTCCGCAAAATTATGGACATTGACTTGGACAACTTATCCCTTCACATTGACAACCTCCCCTGTACAGACAACCTTCACTCCCCAGAACAATTACTCTCACACTACAACACACACCTCCATAGCATCTTAAATAATATTGCTCCACTCAAAACCAGATCTGTCTCATTCACTCACTCCGCACCCTGGTTCACTCCAGAACTCAGACGGTTAAAAGCAAAAGGACGGCAACTGGAAAGACTTTACAGAAAAACTGGACTCACTGTGCACAAGGACATGTATTCAAACCACACTCTCCACTACAAAAACTGCATTTCTAAGGCCAAATCCACACACTACTCCAGTTTAATAAATTCAAATCAAGGTAATTCCAAGGCACTTTTCTCACTGATTACAAAAATTACAAAGCCTCCTGATTCACTTCCCCCTCACCTTTACTCCTCAGATTTTTGTAATAGACTTGCCTCATTTTTCAAATCAAAAATACACGACATTCACCAGCAACTCACCCCCCTTTCTGTCCCCTACTCACCTACCCCTATCCCATCTGCCTCTATCCATTCATTTTCCACATTCTCCCTTCCTCTGTTAACCAAATTTTAACTCAAATTCAAAAATCAAAATCCTCCTCCTGCAAACTGGACCCACTCCCAACTGTCCTGGTCAAAGCCACATTACCTTCTCTGTCCCCTCTCATCACTAACATTATTCACGCCTCCCTCTCGTCTGGATCTGTTCCCTCCTCCTCAAGACTGCTGCTGTCACACCAATACTCAAAAACCTGGGTCTGACCACACCAACCTTAATAACTTTCGCCCTATTTCCAATCTTCCTTTCATTGCCAAAATTCTAGAAAAACAGTTGCTGCTCAAATTCACACTCACTTATCCTCAAATAATCTCTATGAAAAATTCCAATCTGGCTTTCGACCCCTCCACAGCACTGAAACTGCCCTCCTTAAAATAACGAATGACCTTCTCCTCTCTGCTGACTCGGCTCACTCTCCATCCTCCTTCTGCTTGATCTAACTGCAGCCTTTGATACCATCTCACACTCCATCCTTCTGCTCAGACTCTCTTCCATCGGCATCACAGACATAGCCCTCACCTGGTTCCACTCCTACCTCTCAGAACGCACTCAGTTCATCCAGCTCAAATCCTTCACCTCCCATCCTGTCCCGTCACCACAGGGGTACCTCAGGGCTCGGTACTAGGGCCCCTACTGTTCATCATCTACCTTCTCCCCTTGGTCACATCTTCCAAAACATCACATTGACTTCCACTGCTACGCTGATGACACCCAGCTCTACCTCTCTAACAAACCAAATTCCTCACTCTCACCCTCCTCCTAATCAACTGCATCTCTGAAATTAAATCCTGGTTCACCACAAACTTCCTCAAACTAAACAGTGATAAAACTGAACTGCTTCTAATAGGCACCAAAAACACCCTTAACAAAATCAATAACTTCTCCATTACTTTTGAAAACTCCACCATCACCCCCTCCCCACAGGTAAAGAGTCTGGGTGTTATCCTCGACAGCACACTCTCCTACACGTCCCACATCAATAATGTCATCCGCTCTGCATACTTTCACCTCCGCAACATCCACCGCCTCCGCCCCTCCCTCACCCCACACTCTACAGCAGTCCTTGTGCACAGCCTCATCACCTCCCGCCTGGATTACTGCAACTCCCTTCTGTTTGGTCTCCCCAAAACCCTCCATAAACTTCAACTGGTCCAGAACTCAGCCGCCCGTATCATCACACGCACTCCCTTCACCAGTCACATCACACCTGTCCTGCAACAGCTCCACTGGCTCCCCATCAACTACCGCATCAACTATAAAATACTGCTTCTGACATTTAAAGCCATACATAACCTCGCACCTCCATATCTCTCTGAGCTCCTCCACATCTCCACCCCCACCCGCTCCCTACGCTCCTCCTCCTCTCTACAGCTCTCAGTCCCGCTTGCCCGTCTTGTCACCATGGGGAGTAGAGCCTTCAGTCGCTCTGCTCCCCAGCTTTGGAACTCTCTCCCCTCTGACCTCCGCAACACAGACACACTGCCACATTTCATTACAAAACTCAAAACACATCTGTTCAGACTGGCCTACTCACTCCCTCCATAACTGCACTGTCCTGTCATTAATATATGTAATTGTTGTTTTTATTGTTTTTTTTTTTTTTAATTGTTGTTCTTGAGTATTTTATTATGTGCTATTGTGTTTTTACTGTTATTGTAAGGCGACCTTGAGTTCCCAGAAAGGCGCGTTATAAATAAAATGTATTATTATTATTATTATTATTATGATTGGAGTGGCGGCAGTAGCTCAGTGGGTTGAGAAGTCGTCTTTCAACCCGAAGGTAGTTGGTTCGATTCCCGCTCTCCCCACAGTTCATACTGTCGTTGTGTCCTTGGGCAAGACACTTAACCCACCTTGCCTCCAGTGGCTGTAACACTGGTAATTACTGTAGAACAATGTAAGTCGCTTTGGATAAAAGCGTCAGCTAAATGAATAAATGTAAATGTAAATGGAGTGCCTTTGGAGGTAATCTGTGCTGCGGCGTCATGGACTACTCCGCATACGTTCACCAGGTTTTACAGAGTGAACATAGCCGCCCCCCCATCCACTGAAAAGGGTTCTACGACAGGACACTTCTACGTTCTTATAAGGTATGCAGGATTAAGGTCTTCTGATTCCTTGTGACCTTGCTGTTATATATCATCCAGTGCTTAATGCACCGCCCCTGGCGGTCAGGAGGGATGAAATAGAACGAGAGTTACGTTTGTAACTACGGTTCTATGAATCCTGGATGACAGCCAGGGCAGTCAGTCCCTCGGAATCCTTGTACTTGCAAGAAGGTAAAGGGACTGAGCTCCCGGTATCACGTGGCTATATAGCCCCACGGGAGTCACTGGGAGGTCACAAGTGACTTTGTTGGTATTAGATTCTCGACCTGCGCATGCGCAAAGATGATCATTCAGTGCTTAATGCACTGCCCCTGGCGGTCATCCGGGATTCATAGAATGGTAGTTACATACGTAACTCTCGTTTCTGTGGATTCAGCAGAGGTTTGTCTCCAGAGACACTTTTATAGATTTTACAGAGAATCAGACGAGGCTCTGATTGGCCTCTGTTCACTACAGCATCTACTCACTTCAGAGTCTCCAGTCGACAGTGAGGACTCTGTTGGAGTTCAAGCAGCTCCTGAACATCTGACTCCTTCAGGCTGTTCCAGCCCAGATTCAGTTCTTTCAGATGTGAGGGGTTGGACTTCAGAGCTGAGGCCAGAGAAGAACAGCTGGACTTTGACAAACTGCAGCAGCTCAATCTGAAAAAAGAATAAATGTTGGAGATTAATCCAATAATAATAAAGGCACTCAGTTTTGAAGAATACAAAGTCTTTATTTCATTTGTTGGAGGTCTTCACGTCTTCAGGTCACACCAATGATTGTAAATATATTGGAAGCTCTTTGGTCCCAGTTCTGCAAAATGTGTCTCACCACAGGACGATTACATCCGGGCTTTTCTGACTCCTGCGTCATAGGATTTTCCTAAAATGGACAGAGAGGGTAGTATCTGAACTGCTCCAGGGCTTTTCAAACGCACCGTTCAGTAAACACACCCCTCATCTCAGGCCTCCTCTCATCTCCTCCGTCTCTCAACCCAAGGCAGGCGGCAGCACAGGACGAGAGTGGGCTCAGCGTAAACTATCAAACGTAACAAAAACAAGGGTTTGAAGCTTTTGATTGAGTGGGCAGCGTAAAACCCACGTCTAATGACAAGCCCACTGACTGAGTGAAAGAAGTGGGAAGTGAGAAAGTTATTTGTCTGTCAAACCCTAAACTAAAGCCATATAGTATAACTACATATAGACTAACCAACCACACATTGAATCTTTTCACCATTCTTCCTACGCTAAGTTTCAGACTCCTAACAGGTCTTTTTTAAGTCCATAACTAAGACTAGTGCCACAGTCTCAGAGGACAGTGTCAAAAGCAGCTACTGCCGCTGCAGCCCCGTCCTCTCCTTCTGAGTGGACTCATGTCTCGCCTCTGTCCACTCAGCTGCAGCTTGCAGAAATTCTCTCTGCTAGTCCCACTCCCGCCAAACCCTTTCCCCCGAATCCATCCTCTGGTTGTTTCAGCCACAGATCCTGCTGTTAGTCGTCTACACAGCACTGTGCCCGAAAGAGCCAGTGTTAGCTAGTTCTTCTAAATGTCGTTTTTTGTTCATATAACCCAGGCCTGATACTATGGTAAATGGTAAATAGCATGCATTTACCATATATAGTGCTTTTTTGCACCTTTCTCAGGCCCCAAAGCACTTTACATGGTGCTACCACTCGCCCCATTCACACACATTCACACCTGAGGCAGACAGAGAGGGGGGGGCTGAATACAAACGACCTTCTCCGACCACCACCAAACACACCGCTACAGTCACACACATTCATTCACCAGTGCTACGGACACTGGAGGGAAGGTGGGTTAAGTGTCTTGCCCAAGGACACAGCGACAGTATGAACAGGGGAGAGCGGGAATTGAACCCCAACCTTCTGGTTATAGGACGACTGCTCTGCCACTGAGCCACTGCGCACTAGACCTCGGCTGGAGTATAAATACACTTTGTAGGCTATGTTACTGTGGAGAAAAGCAGAGCTCCTAAAAGGAATAGAGTAAAAAAAGTAAAAACACTAGGGGACTTAAGACTTAAGGATTAAGTAAAGCAAATGAAATGTCACAGACATAAGGTGAGTTGATTCTTACTTTTAACAAAAGCTTCATTCTCAGTGTGTTTTAAGCTCTAGTGTGTTCAACAGTGGAGCAAATGACCAAATGACTGGAGAATATTTCAACATTTTAATGTGGGACAATGAGGGCAACAACAGGAGCAGACCTCCAGTGGGTCCATCATTAAAGTCAGATGTGCTCTCCTTTTGGTCGACAGCAGAGGAGTGAGGAGGACAGAGAGGGACAGAGGACAGTGTTAGAGCAGAGTCTGAGGACAGACCAGGTGAGACATGGACAGGTAAAGTTCCTCCACAGCCACAGTCTAATGCCAGGACACATTGTGTTGTTGTGTTGTCTCTGTTCACGCTGGTGACACATTGGAGAGTGTCCTGCAGTTAGTGCTGTGACCTTTAAACGTCCAAAGTCTGCCTCCATCAAACACTTTCTTCTTTTACGTTTGTCCAAGACACATTTTCTTTTACATTCAGATGTAAATGAAAATATGACTTTTTAAAGTGATCTGGTTCAAAGAGAAGCTCTGGCCTTTTTGGATCAAAAAAAGAGGAGAAAGTACAACACAGTATTTCTGAGCTCGGTGGATTGGAAAAAGACTGACACTGATTTACTGAAGACTTTTCATTTGTTCTTTGTCCAAGCATCCCTCTCATAAACATGATACAGTGAGACTTTATGAGCTGTTTGTTCAAACCCAAGAGTCAGAGAAAAGAAGAGAAGGACCAGTGACTGACCTCAGAGTCTCCAGTCGACAGTTTGGACTCAATAGTCCTTCACACAACTCCTTCATTCCTGAGTCTATTTGTTTGTTCCAACTCAGGTCTAGTTCTCTCAGGTGAGAGGGACTGGACTTCAGAGCCGACGACAGAACTTCACAGTGAATCTTTGAGAGTCCACAACAAGAAAGTCTGTAAACACAGTAACATTAAGTCAAACATTAGAGATGTAAAGGTTCTCAGTCGTCCAGGTCACAGAACTACATTTATTCACTTTAAATTCAAAGTTTAAAACTATCTCCAGTTGCAACAGATACAAACATATTTGATCTGTTTTTCATTATTGTCCCAACCTTTTCTTCTTTGTCAAAGCTCCTTACACTAAACTAAATATTAAAAACACTAAATATCTCACATCTGTTGAAAAATCAGACAAAAAACTTCATAAAGTCTTGTAAAAATATAATTGTGACTGAAGCCCCAAATTTACAGAGCTCTCAGTCTAAAACACTTCAGAGTTCAGCAGAAGGTCCTTTTGTAACATGCTGTAAACATGAAGGGGTTTTTAAATGTGTTTGGATGAATGCTCCATGAGCAGGAGCCAAAGTGAGGCTTATTACTGTCCTCTCTTTTCACTCATTTCAGATTTATGCTTCATTCATTTCAGCAACATTGTGCATTTTACAAAGACTCTGACAAAAACAAAAGAAAACAGAACAAGTGACACAGACAGTGGTCCTCTGTGAGGTTGGGGTGTGTGTGTTTAAGCCCGTCCTGTGGCCGACTGTGGCTGAGACACGAGACGAGAGCAGAGCTACAGAAATAAATCAAGTTTAAAAAGATTGAAAGAACAAAAACAGTGGCACATAAACCATCTGGAAATGATTGACACCAAACTCAGTGACACACATAATCCCTGCAGCTGTTCAGTCACAAAACTATGACACATCCCATAATGTGCAGTGCTTCAGACAGTGTGTTGTTTTTTCTGCAGTTGTGCTGATGTTTAAAGTGACATTAGAACCAGTCTGTAACATCTGTCCTTGTTCCTGAGCCTCACACGCTGCTCATCTTCAGATAAATACTTTTAAAGTGTGTTGTCTGACAGACTGGACTTTGAAAGCTTATGGCCTTATGTCGGTCAAATAAATGTAGCACCAACTATCCTCTTGTGTCTAAACTAGTTTGACCTCTGTTTCAGTGATTTACATGAGTTTACAGCAGAAACAGGGCAAACTATTTATCTGTAAAGTTCCACTTCAAAAGAAAAGGTTCTAAAGATGTGTTTTTATTGTAAATGTTGAGACTGGCTCCAGTTACAGGCTCAGATCGACTGAAGTGATGCAGCATCACAAAAGATGTTTTTGATTAAGAAATGGTGCTTTCACAGTTTAACCCTGGGACTGTCTCACTGACCATGTTTTTGGGAGTTCCTGTTTCACAAATAAAAGAGAAATAAACTGTGGAGGAGAGTTTTTAAATGAGGCACAGCTCGATTTAAGAAGGTTTGAGACTCGGAACAAAATAACACTTGATGTGAACTTTGTAAAAGAAGCAGAAAAAAGAGAAAACTCACACATCCCCTGCACAATTATCTCTACATTTGTGGAGTTATCAGTTTTATACTTTCATTTCCTCATGTGTTGTTCTAATGCTTTGATAAAATCCTCAAAGCTCTGACGTGTCTCAGGACGAGACACAGCTCAGTTTTTCAGGAAAATACCACAGTTTGTAAAAGTCCAGAGTCTGCCTCCATCAATTACATTCTTCTTTTACGTTTGTCCAAGACACATTTTCTTTTACATTCAGATGGAAATGAAAATATGACTTTTTAAAGTGATCTGGTTGAAAGAGAAGCTCTGGACTTTTATGGATCAAAAAAAGAGGAGAAGTATACAAACTATGTCTGAGCTCGGTGGATTGGAAAAAGACTGACACTGATTTACTGAAGACTTTTCATTTGTTCTTTGGCCAAGCATCCCTCTCATAAACATGATACAGTGTGACTTTATGAGCTGTTTGTTCAAACCCAAGAGTCAGAGAAAAGAAGAGAAGGACCAGTGACTGACCTCAGAGTCTCCAGTCGACAGTTTGGACTCAATAGTCCTTCACACAACTCCTTCATTCCTGAGTTTATTTGTTTGTTCCAACTCAGGTCCAGTTCTCTCAGGTGAGAGGGACTGGACTTCAGAGCCGACGACAGAACTTCACAGTCAATCTTTGAGAGTCCACAACAAGAAAGTCTATAAACACAGTAACATTAAGTCAAACATTAGAGATGTAAAGGTTCTCAGTCGTCCAGGTCACAGAACTACATTTATTCACTTTAAATTCAAAGTTTAAAACTATCTCCAGCTGCAACAGATACAAACATATTTGACTGTTTTTCATTATTGTCCCAACCTTTTCTTCTTTATCAAAGCTCCTTACATTAAACTAAATATTAAAAACACTAAATATCTCACATCTGTTGAAAAATCAGACAAAAAGCTTCATAAAGTCTTGTAAAAAAATAATTGTGACTGAACCCCACATTTACAGAGCTCTCAGTCTAAAACACTTCAGAGTTCAGCAGAAGGTCCTTTTGTAACATGCTGTAAACATGAAGGGTTTTTAAATGTGTTTGGATGAATGCTCCATGAGCAGGAGCCAAATTGAGGCTTATTACTGTCCTCTCTTTTCACTCATTTCACATTTATGCTTCATTCATTTCAGCAACATTGTGCCTTTTACAAAGACACTGACAAAAACAAAAGAAAAAAGAACAAGTGACACAGACAGTGGTCCTCTGTGAGGTTGGGCTGTGTGTGTTTAAGACACGTAAGTAAGTAAACTTTATTACCGACTTTGTTTTGTTCCACTTTGAGACAGATCAAGGTGTTTTCTCCGACAAACCAGACTTTCTGACTACAGGACCCGACAGTTATAACTCTTTAAGATACGATTTGTGCATTCAAATTGTCTCATCACACCAAAGGAATGCTTTTCATCTATCAGCCTTGGATACTTCTAGAACGAATGAACTCTGGCCTCTGTTGGTCAAATGGACTAATGACTCTGACTTCTAATTAAAAGACAATTTTGTGTTTATGCCATTAAAAGTGTGTATTAAAGTCAAAAGTTATTCAATGTGTTAATCTTCATACTGTTCATTACAGGACACTGAGTTTAACCAAGATAAAATGACTTCTTGCATGCTTTCCATCTACAGCAGCCAACAACATGTAATGAATTTGTGTATTTTTCTATTCCTAAAAATGCATTTTCTATGTATGAATTCCACAATTCATGGGTTTAAATGTGTTTAAAATTGTATGTAACTTGGTAGAACAAAGGAGTTTATTCTAAGTTAAAACCCTTCGTTTAAAATGTCCCATTCCCAAAGCAACAGCCCCTTAAACAAAGTAGTGTGTAAACACGCCTCTTCACGCCTAGTACAAAACGTACTGCGAGCCAGAAAATCTCACTTCTTGTAACTCTTGTAATCCGCTCTTAAAAACTTATTCTTGTCCTCTTGCTTTTTGCTCTTTCTCGTTTATTTTACTTTCGTAACTTCGTAACTTTCAAGTTTCTTAGCCACGTGGCACACACCGTGCAAACGTGAATCTTTCCTCTTTAAAGCCTACGCTTATTGATTTGTTTTGATAACTTTATTTTTGCACAGCTGTTCCAAGGGACCATGTAACTCCTTCGCGACAGAAGTGACTTTTTGTAGTTTCTTGTGCTCAAAGACGAGTCCGCTTGAACAAACTAGCGCTCGCAGCAGAAAGTTAAATCCAGCAAAGACAACTTTTTCAGTCTTCCAGTGATCATTCTGTTTTAAAAGACTGTAATCTCACCCGCTGGGTAGAGATTATTAAGGCCTTGTGAGCGAGACAGATACAAAACGCCGCTTCTCAGAAGCAGAGTACACACGCTGCCATCTGGTCATTATGGACAGACGTGCACAACAGTACTCGCCCCGAAGTTTGGAGCATCCCTCTGGACTTTTGTCGCCAGGACTTGCTAGAACTATAACACCGACCAGAGTGAGTTGAGCATGTGACATTGATATTTGGCGTTATAACACTGTGCACTGTCCAAGCCCAGGCCCATAAGAACTTACCCTATCCGTCCATTCAAAGAACCCGTTAATTAGGTTAATAACATGTTTAGTTTAATAAAAATACTCCTTTACTCCACAAAAGTCTTAATAAGTAAATGTCATTGTTTTACTGTCAATCATTCCTGTGTTAATCATCCCTTGTGTCATTTCCCTATCATTTTTATTTATTGTTAAACTTGTGTAATCTTTAATAAAACCCTATAAAACGTTAAAGATTTTCATTTGGTGTTTTCCTGTTTATATAGGACATATTCGAAAACAGAAAATTCTCTTCCTTCAGATCAGACTTATTAAACATAATCAGTTTCCCAGGGACTTTAAATCCTGGCTGGTGCCCTTAATAAAATATTAATTGAGAATTTACAGAGATAAATATTTATATTCACAACACTGTTCATCCTCAGATACAAACCCAATTCCAAAAAAGTAAGGACACTGTACAAATTGCGAATAAAAAAGGAATAAAATAATTTACAAATCTCAAACTTATATTTTATTCACAAAAAAATACAGATAACATTACATGTTGAAAGTGAGACATTTTGAAATCTCAAGCCAAATATTGTCTTATTTTGGAATTCATGAGAGCTACATATTCCAAAAAAGTTGGGACAGCTAGCAATAAGAGGCCGGAAAAGTTAAATGTACATATAAGGAACAGCTGGAGGACCAATTGGCAACATGGTTGGGTATAAATAGAGCCTCTCAGAGTGGCAGTGTCTCTCAGAAGTCAAGATGGGCATTCCTCCAATGCTACAGCGAAAAATAGTGGAGCAATATCACTAGAGATAGTCGGGCTCACCTCCACGCACAGCTTGGGCTCTGGAACCCAAATCCTCGAGAGAGGCTGGACTCTCCACTATTCTGGAGTTACCTGCGGTGAAAGGCGGCGGGCTGGTGTGGGCTTGCTCATAGCCCCCCAGCTCAGCCGCCATGTGTTGGAGTTCACCCTGGTGAATGAGAGGGTCGCTTCCTTGTGCCTTCGGGTCGGGGATAGGTCTCTCACTGTTGTTTGTGCTTACGGGCCAAATGGCAGTGCAGAGTACCCGGCCTTCTTGGAGTCTCTGGGAGGGGTGCTGGAAAGTGCTCCGACCGGGGACTTCGTTGTTCTACTGGGGGACTTCAACGCTCACGAGGGCAGCGACAGTGACACCTGGAGGGGCGTGATTATGAGGAACGACCCCCCCCCCCCGGATCTGAACCCGAGCGGTGTTCTGTTATTGGACTTCTGGCTAGTCACAGTTTGTCCATAACAAACACCATGTTCAAGCATAAGGGCCGGAGATCGATGATCATCTTTGTAGTTGTTTCATCTGACCTCCGGCCATATGTCTGACACTCGGGTGAAGAGAGGGGCGGAGCGGTCAACTGATCACCACCTAATGATGAGTTGGATCCGATGGCGGGGGAGGAAGCTGGACAGACTCTGCAGACCCAAACGTATTGTGAAAGTCTATTGGGAATGTTTGGCCGAGTCCCCTGTCATAAAGATCTTCAACTCCCACCTCCGGCAGAGCTTGAGATATGCCCGGTTTTCTGCCGAGTGTGAACAGCTGGGATGAGGATCAGCACCTCCAAGTCTGAGACCATGGTTCTCAGTCATAAAAAGGTTGGCTTGCCCCCTCCAGGTTGGTGGAGAGCTCCTGCCTCAAGTGGAGGAGTTCAAGTATCTCGGGTTCTTGTTCACGAGTGAGGAAAGGAGGGAACATGAGATTGACAGACGGATCGATGCAGCTTTCTGGTGAAGAAGAAACTGAGCTGCAAAGCAAAGCTCTTGATTTACTGGTCAATCTACGTTCCTACTCTCACCTATTGTCATGAGCTTTGGGATAGAAGAAGATCCCGATAAGCGGTAGACGATGGATGGCTGAATGGATGGATGGACCCTTACGCACAGAGATTGTTCCAGATTCTCTGAATCTTTGGATGATATTATGCACTGTAGATGATGAAATCTTCAAACTCTTTGCAATTTTTCTCTGAGAAATTCCTGTTTGATATTACTCCACTATTTTTTGCCACAGCATTGGGGGAATTGGTGATCCTCTGCCCATCTTGACTTCTGAGAGACACTGACACTCTGTGAAGCCCTTTTTACACCCAACCATATTGCCAATTGAGCTAATAAAATACAAATTGGTCCTCCAGTTGTTTCTTATATTTACATTTAACTTTTCCTCTTATTTCTACCTGTCCCAGCATTTGTGGCATGTGTAGCTCTCATGAAATCCAAAATTAGACAATATATGGCATAAAAATTAAACATGTCATACTTCTAAATTTTGATATCTGAATTATATTCTGAATAAAATGTAACTTTATGAGATTTGTAAATTATTGCATTCCTTTTTTATTCATTGTACAATGTCCCAGTTTTTTGGGAATCGGGTTTGTATTTAAGGACTTGTTTTTTTGTCCTCATGGTCAGACTCTGCTTGTCGGTGCCTGAACACAGATCCAGAATAAACTAAACTAAATTTGCTAAAAAAAAAAAAAAAAGCTAAATTTTTGAATTCTCTCTGCTTGACTACAGAAGGTTTGAGAAGAACAAAATTACACTTTATGTCAACTTTATAAAAGAAGCAGAAAAAATAGAAAACACATTTCCTGCACAAACATCTCTACATTATTGGAGTTATCAGTGTAATACTTTAATTTAAAATGTAAATATATAAATAAAATCAGTTTTTTGAAAAAATACCACAGTTTGTAAAAGTCCAAAGTCTGCCTCCATTAAACACTTCATTTACGTTTGTCCAAGACACAGTATATTTTACATTCAGATGTAAATGAAAATATGACTTTTTAAAGAGATCTGGTTCAAAGAGAAGGTCTGGACTTTTATGGTTTAAAAAAAAGAGGAGAAAGTACAACACACTATTTCTGAGCTCGGTGGATTGGAAAAAGACTGACGCTGATTTACTGAAGACTTTTCATTTGTTCTTTGGCCAAGCATCCCTCTCATAAACATGATACAGTGTGACTTTATGAGCTGTTTGTTCAAACCCAAGAGTCAGAGAAAAGAAGAGAAGGACCAGTGACTGACCTCAGAGTCTCCAGTCGACAGTTTGGACTCGCTAGTCCTTCACACAACTCCTTCATTCCTGAGTCTATTTGTTTGTTCTCACTCAGGTCTAGTTCTCTCAGGTGAGAGGGACTGGACTTCAGAGCCAACGACAGAACTTCACAGTGAATCTTTGAGAGTCCACAACCAGAAAGTCTGTAAACACAGTAACATTAAGTCAAACATTAAAGATGTAAAGGTTCTCAGTCGTCCAGGTCACAGAACTACATTTATTCACTTTAAAATCAAAGTTTAAAACTATCTCCAGCTGCAACAGATACAAACATATTTGACTGTTTTTTATTATTGTCCCAACCTTTTCTTCTTTGTAAGTTCTTATGGGCCTTCTTTCAAAGCTATTTACACTAAACTAACATTAAAACTAAATATCTTTCGTATTTTGAAAAATCAGAGAAAAAGCTTCATAAAGTCTTGTAAAAATTTAATTGTGACTGAAGCCCCACATTTACAGAGCTCTCAGTCTAAAACACTTCAGAGTTCAGCAGAAGGTCCTTTTGTAACATGCTGTAAACATGAAGGGTTTTTAAATGTGTTTGGATGAATGCTCCATGAGCAGGAGCCAAAGTGAGGCTTATTACTGTCCTCTCTTTTCACTCATTTCACATTTATGCTTCATTCAGCAACATTGTGCATTTTACAAAGACACTGACAAAAACAAACAAAAAAAAGAACAAGCGACACAGACTGTGGCTGAGACACGAGACGAGAGCAGAACTTCAGAAAAAAATCAATAAAAAAATATAGGGGCGTGTGGCTCAGTGGTATAGAGGGTTTCTTATAACCATAAGGTTGGCGGTTCGATTCCTGCTCTCCCCACAGTTTATACTGTTGTTGGGTTCTTGGGCAAGACACTTAACCCATCTTGCCTCCAGTGGTGTTCCAGCTGAATAGAAGCTTAATGTAGGTCTCTTTGGATAAAAGCGTTATTTGACTTAATGTAATATAAAAATATTGAAAGATCAAAAACAGTGGCACATAAACTGAAAATGATTGACACTCCGTGACACACATAATTTCTGCAGCTGTTTAGTCAGAAAACCAAGACATGTCAGATAATGTGCAGTGCTTCAGTTTAATTACAGTATCGTTCAAAGCTGTGGCCTGAGCCAGAATCAGATATTTAATATTTTAATAATATACTGCCTTCTTAATGACAGTTCCTGTTTGTGACTAAAGTCGTTATCCTCAAGATTTATCTAAAATATTTACACAGTACTTACAAAGCGTTTCTGCAGTTCCTCACGGCCGGGATCAGTCTCCGTCGTCCTTCAGCTGAAGTGTTGTAGTTGTTTAAGTCCAGCTTCTCCAGGACCTCCTCTGACATCTGCAGCATGTAGGCCAGAGCTGAACACTGGATGCCAGAGAGCGCCCCTGATCTGTTCTCTGACTTCAGGAAGTCCTGGATCTGCTGATGGACCGAGCGGTCGTTTAACTCTGTCAGACAGTGGAAGATGTTGATGCTTCTGTCAGGAGAGATATCATCTGTGTTCATCTTCTTCAGGTTGTTGATGACTCTTTCTCTTGTCTCTGAGTTGATCTGTGTTGGACCCAGCAGAGCTCCCAGAAGCATCTGGTTGGACTCCTGAGAGAGGCCATGAAGGAAGCGCACAAACAGGTCCAGGTGGCCATTTGGACTTTGGAGGGATTCCTTCATGGTGTCTTTGAGAAAGCTGTCTTGTGTTGAGTCATTGCTCCAGTCTCTCAGAAACCTCTTGAGTTCCTCTGTGTTGTTCTTGTTAAAGCAGTGGTGAAGGTAAAGCGCAGCCAGAAACTCCTGGACGCTCAGATGAACGAAGCAGTAGACTGATTTGTGGAAGATGAGCGTCTCTTGTTTGAAGATCTCTGTACAAAGTCCTGAGTAGACCGAGGCCTCGGTCAGGTCCAGACCCACCTGCTGCAGGTCTTCTTGGTAAAACATGATGTTTCCTTTCTGCAGATGTTCAAAGGCCAGCCTCCCCAGCTTCAGAAGGACTTCACAGTCGGCCTGTGTCAGCTGTAGATCAGTTGAATGTTGGTACTTGAGCCTCTTCCTGTGAGTCTGCACCAGCAGGAAGTGTGCGTACATGTCGGTCAGGGTCTGGGGCAGTGGTCCTCTCTGCTCGGTTCCCAACATGTGCTCCAGGACTGTGGCTGTGATCCAGCAGAAGACTGGGATCTGGCACATGATGTGGAGGCTCCCGGACGTCTTGATGTGGGAGAGGACTCTGTCACACAGCTCTTCATCTGTGAACCTCTTCCTGAAGTACTCCTCCTTCTGGGCCTCAGTGAAGCCCCTGACCTCTGTGACCCTGTCCACACACCTCACAGGGATCTGATTGGCTGCTGCCGGTCGGGAGGTGATCCATATAAGGGCAGAAGGAAGCAGTGTGCCTCTGATGAGGTTAACCAACAGCACGTTGACCTGTGACCTCTGTGTGACCTCAGAGATGACCTGACATTTGTGTAAATCCAGAGGCAGTCTGCTCTCATCGAGGCCGTCGAAGATGAACAGGAGTTTCCTGTCGGCCAGCGTCTCTGCAGTCAGCTTCTGTAGCGTTGAATAGAAAACCTGTATCAGCGTCAGCAGACTGTAGTCCTGCTCTGGGACCAGGTTCAGCTCTCTGAACGACAGGGGCACCACCAGATCCACCTCCTGGTTCTCTAAGCCCTGGGCCCAGTCCAGAGTGAACTTCAGAACCGAGAAGGTCTTTCCCACTCCAGCCACGCCGTTGGTCAGCACCACTCTGATGGGCTTCTGATCGGGCGCTAACGCTTTAAAGATGTCGTGGCACCTGATTGGAGCGTCGTGGACAGTCTTCTTGGAATGAGTCTCCAGCTGCCTGACCTCATGTTGGATACTGACCTCTTCACTGACCTCTGTGATGTACAGCTCAGTGTAGATCCTGTTCAGAGCCGTTCTACTTCCTGTTTCAGTTCCTTCAGACACACTTTCACATCTCTGCTGCAGACTCCTCTTATGCTCACCTGCAACAAAACAGCTTTTAATTAAACAATTTCTTCTCTCTCTTTTATATTCATATTCTATTCATACAAACATATTTTAACAAAACAAGTTGTTTTGCTCTGACTTCTTTTCAGGTCGTCTCAGAGGCCGTTTACAGGGAACACTGGTCAGAAAAACACAACAGTCCTGTTGAAGCTGAGTCACGTTCACAGAACAACGTTACGATACAATCCTTAAATAAAACTGTCAGATCATGTGACTTTGCTCACAGCTGATTGGTCCAGTTTGGGTTTGTCTCTAAACAAGAATAAAAGCTGTGGAGTCAGTTACTGATGAAACCTGCTCAAAACCAAAACACCTTCTGGAGCCTCAAACTAAACTAATATTTACTCATTTTTGATTTCATGAGAGCTACACATTACATTTACATTTACATTTATTCATTTAGCTGACGCTTTTATCCAAAGCGACTTACATTTTTCTAATGTAATTACCAGTGTTACAGCCACTGGAGGCAAGGTGGGTTAAGTGTCTTGCCCAAGGACACAACGACAGTATGAACTGTGGGGAGAGTGAGAATTGAACCGCCTACCTTCCGGTTGAAGAACAACCACTCTACCCACTGAGCTACTGCCCCCCCACACATTACGGTAAAGGTAATGTACATATAAGAAACAGCTGGAGGACTAATTTGCAACTTATAAAGGTCCATTGGCAACATGCTTGGGTATAAAAAGAACCTCACAGAGTGGCAGTGTCTCTTAAAAGTCAAGAGAGGAAGAAGATCACCAATTACCCCAATGCTGTGGCAAAAATAGTGGAGCAATTTCAGAAAGGAGTTTTTAGAGAAAAATTGCAAAGAGTTTATGGTTATCATCATCTACAGTGCATTATATCATCCAAAGATTCACAGAATCTGGAACAATCTCTGTGCGTAAGGGTCAAGGTCGGAAAACCAGACTGGATGCCCGTGATCTTCGGGCCCTTAGACGCCACTTCATCACAAACAGGAATGTACTGTAATAGAAATTACAACAAGGGCTTAGGAATACCTCCAGAGGTAAAAAAAGAAAGAAATCACTCTCATGTACCTTCTCTGGATCTGTTCCACATTGGTGGAATGATCTACCTGCTGCTACAAGATCAGCAGATTCAGTAGCCATCTTTAAAAAAACGCCTAAAACACATCTCACAACTTTCATCAACAACGAACTGACAAACACTACATTCTACTTCCTTTCTATCGATTCCTTTCTTTCTGCTAGGTTTTAACTGACTATTTTTTGCTGCACTGATACTTTTTGCTACCTTGTGTTGTTAAAATTGCTTTCAATGTTTTCCTCACTTGTAAGTCGCTTTGGATAAAAGCGACTAAATGTAACTGTAAATGTAAAACATAATTGGTGAACACAATCCACTAGGCCATTTTCCGTTGCAGGCTAAAACTCTATAGGTCCCAAAAGAAGTCATATCTAAACATGATCCAGAAGCACAGGCATTTTCTCTGGGCCAAGGCTTATTTAAAATTGACTGTGGCAATCTGGAAAACTGTTCTGTGGTCAGATGAATTAAAATTTGAAGTTATTTTTGAGGACGCCATGTCAACTGGACTAAAGAGGACAAGGTCAAATCAAGTTTGTACAACTTTATTGGAATTGGGTTTGTAGTTCTGTCAATACTTTGGGAACAGATAACTGCAGAACGTCACTAAAACAAAGACTGTGACGTCTGTGCTTCATGTTTTAGAGACGACTAATACACAGGACGTTTTTACAATAATACTTTTGTAAATAAAACAAAGAATGATCTCCCTGGGAGGAACACCTGTCACTTTTAATAAAGCATACAATAATTAGTGAGAGTCCACAGAACATCTTTGGAAAATATATAACAAAAGAGAGACAGCATAAATTATTTTCAAGGGCTTTAAAAATAACCCTGAACCCTGACCTTATGGAGTTAGAGCCAGACACATTTTAACTTCTTCATTAACCAAAGACTCAAGCCTTTGTCACAACAGAGAGTTTTGAAACAGGTTTATGTTCATTTAAAAAGACTGGACCTGCAGCTTTCACTGGTGGAATCAGGAGGAGTTTTATTAGTGACCAGAGTCATGTTAAATACAACACAGTGGCTGCAGGGTTTTCTGAAGAATGAATGGTCTTACTGAGGAGAGTGTAGTCCAGTCTTGGTCTTTTTCCACACTGGGGACAGGGCTGAGGTGAACCAGACTGGTCCCAGTTTGAAGAGAGACACTGTCTGCAGAAGCAGTGTCCACAGCTGGTAGAGACTGGATCAGTCAGGACGCTCTGACACAGACCACAGGACGATGGGCCGTCACCAGGACTCTCTCTGTGGACATCAACACATTCATTAAAACAGCTTTACAAAGGTCACAGCCTGGTCCCTGCTTTTGGACAAAAATACTGACCCCTCCTTTTGACCTGTTTCTGGAAATGGAGCCATTAATGAAACTAACTCATTTGACTGGAGTCATGTTCTGTCTCATCCTCTCACTTTAAATCTGAGCTCAAATGAAGACATTAGAAGTGAGTTATTACTGACAGATAAAAACATCTGACAATAAACAGGACAGTCTTCCTTTGGGCTGAATGTGTCCTGTCTCCAGTTTTACACAGTTTTCATTTTAAACAGTGATGGAGAGATGACAGTGGTTCAGTGAATATATCTGCACTGATCAGCTGCTGATGAAGTTAATATACTGTAAATGATTTTAATGCGTCGCTTACTGCTGACTCTGTGGAGCTCTTCAGAGACACACAGCCGGGCACTTTGGGTCTTACTGGGAAGAGCCCAGGTAATAAAAAAGAATATTGGCAATTACTTAACGGTTGGGGACAGTACCTCTGGACTAGCAGACCAGGGTGGTGGTCCTTCTTTTCAAGAAGGGGGACTGGAGGGTATGTTCCAACTACAGAGGGATCACACTCCTCAGCCTACCCGGGAAAGTCTATGCCAGGGTACTGGAGAGGAGACTGCGGACGATATTTGAAGCCCGGATTCAGGAGGAACAATGAGGTGTTCGTCCGAGTCGAGAAACACAGGACCACGCCAGGGTGTTGGGGGGTTTGTGGGAGTTGGCTCCATCCAAAGAAGGTGTCATGTCCCAACCTCGTGTATGTTGTGTATGTTTGTAGTTAACTTCCTGTGTCTTATTGTGAAATGTCTCACCCTGCCTGTATGTAAGTTTGACTTACCTGCCCTTGTCTTTCCCTCCTTTGTGATTGCCTGCTCCGCCCCTAATGTGCTCTACCTGTGTCTCATTGTGTTCCCTTTATAGTCTGTGTGTTTTCCCCTGTCCTGTGCTGGATTGTACCCTCAAGTTTGTAGCCTTAGGCATGTGTGAGCAGTCCTGTGATTCCTCGTGTTTTTCATGTATCTGTCTCCTAGTGTTTATGACCATAGCCTTGTATTTTGACCTCGTCGCTTGGATTTCGGACTTTGTACTTCTGCCTGTGTTCAATAAACCCTTATTGAACCATCTGCCTTTGTGGGGTCTGCATCGAGAGTCCTCTTGCCAGTCCTGAAAAGTTGCGTCTCTGACAGTACAATCCAGTCAGAAATATGGACTCCGCGGACCCGGTTTTTGATGTCCTTCAGGCACATGGTCAACGCCTTCACCAAATGGAGGAGCGGGTCATTTCGTTCCGCCAGGAGATGAAGGAGGCAGCTAGGAACTGTAATCAGGCCTATTCCCGCCCAGACGGGGTTGTTGATGCAGCTGATGCAAGGGAGGAAGGCCTCAACAGTGTTTCTGGAGGTAGCTTACCCATACCAGGTTCCTGATTCTGGCTCGTCTGCTTCAGCTCCGTCTGATTCCGCCCCTTCTGCTTCAGCTCCGTCTGATTCTGCCCCTTCTGCTTCAGCTCCGGCTGACCCTGATCCTGCTCTGGCTGCTCCTGCCCCGCTGGACTCTGCCCCGCCGGACTCTGCCTCGCCGGACTGTGCCCCGCCTGTGTCTGTTCAACCGGTTCCCGCCTGTGTCTGTTCAACCGGTTCCCAAGTTCCTGTTCCCATGCCGGTGCCCGTCGTTCACGGTTCCCTCTCTCCAGACCCCCTCCACCCCGCTGATCATGTACGGGGTGCGCCAACCTCATGTCTGTTGTGTATGTATGTAGTTAACTTCCATTGTTTTATTGTGAAGTGTCTCACCCCTGCCTGTATGTCAGTTTGACTTCCTGCCCTTGTCTTTCCCTCCTTTGTGATTGCCTGCTCAGCCCCTAATGTTCTCCACCTGTGTCTCATTGTGTTCCCTTTATAGTCTTGTGTTTTCCCCTGTCCTGTGCTGGATTGTACCCTCAAGTTTGTAGCCTTAGGCATGTGTGAGCATTCCTGTGATTCCTCGTGTTTTTCATGTATCTGTCTCCTAGTGTTTATGACCATAGCCTTGTATTTTGACCTCGTCGCTTAGGAGGTGT
Source organism: Neodontobutis hainanensis (assembly GCA_024349245.1). NCBI lineage: Eukaryota > Metazoa > Chordata > Actinopteri > Gobiiformes > Odontobutidae > Neodontobutis > Neodontobutis hainanensis. Next base: position 151,851 of record JALDNG010000332.1, on the reverse strand, counting down.
TCTAAGAAGACCTAGAACACACTTGAGGGACTATGTCTCTTGGCTTGCCTGGGAACACCTCCGTATCCCCCCGAGCTGGAGTAAGTGATCTTCATAAATGGTTTAAGAAAATACATTTTTTTTACAGCTAGTTTACAGTTTCTTTGACTTGAAAAAACTAAGAATCAATCATAAAAGCTATGTCCAAAAGAAAATGTAGGGCTGGGAGTGTATTATCTGACTTTATTGTAAGATTCCCAGTGACTTGGGGCTATAATGATAAGAACATGAAACACCTGGAGTTGGGAGTGGTTAGAGAAGAGAGTCCTAACAGAATATAATAAATTAATTTCACTAAAGTCATTGTGGTACCATGTTAAATATGATGTAAAAAATAACAATCTATTAATTGAATTTTCTTGTAAAATTACCAAAAATAACTGGTATTTCTACATGCCCATTTGGGAGTAACCTATTAATAACTATTGGTGGGAAAACTGTAACATTATTAGCAACTATTTTTTGTCAGAGGACATTACAAATCAATCACATTGATAATGGCCATATTATACATTTTTTAGAGTTAAAAACCCATCTAAATCTAAATCTTTCAGTTTCTCCAGTTTAAGTCTAGATTACAAACAATTGTCAAAAGGAATTATATCTGGATCAAAATACATGTTCAACAATTGTTATATTTTTTTTTTATTTCCTATAGTTAATAATTATTGGTTGCTCCTAGTTCTCTTCTGGTCATGTCAAAGCTGATCATTTCATGTAATTTATGCTAACCCAAACATGAACTAGACATAACTAGGAGTAGACATAAGTTGCCACAGAATGAATCCTGCACCTGCGAGCTTGTCATGGGGAGTGTGTTTAAAACAATATGATACATGATACAGCCTTCACTGACTGATATAAAATCTCATGTATTGTTTACTTTTCCAAGCAAACTTCATCCATTCATGTGTGTGCTTTGCTTCATTCTTGCAAGAATTAAACCTTACCCTTCATTTTTAAATTATACGCCATCTTTGTAATCTCTCTGGATAATATAGATAAAGAATTCTTATAACAACAACTTAAACAAGTTGCAACTAAACTGTTTTAGTGATAAACAAGTTACTTATTTTATATTTAGTCATTTAGCAGATGCTTTTATCCAACGTGACTTACATTACGCTTCCATTCACCAGTGTTACAGCTGGAACACCACTGGAGGCAAGTGTCTTGGCTAAGGACAAAATGACAGTATGAACTGTGGGGAGAGCGCAAATCGAACCACCAACCTTTAAGTTTATAGAACAACCGCTCTCCTACTGACCCGCTGATGAAATATTATTGTCTCACATTAAGGAGGAACTGAGAAGAAAACTGACACATTAACAGTATAAATAAATCAAATGTATAAGAGATATAAATGTTTAAATGTGATTACATGCGACCTTTGACCCTGTAATCACTGTAATATACAGCCTCCACATGTCTGAAAAAACCCTCCTGTCTGTCCAAACACAGTCCTGCAGCTGTTCTCTCATTTCTGTCACACTCTGTTCAAAAGCAGCTTTTTCAAGAGTCTTTAATGTGAACTGACACAAGGCTCATCACTGTCCAGACTCTACACCAGCCCTCCTCCCAAAAAGAACTAATGACTCAATCAATAATAATGAGCAACACTTTCTAAATATAAATGATATTAGTGCATCACTTACAGCCGACTCTGTGGAGCTCCAGGTTCATTACTGAAGTCTAGAGGGGGGGACATGGACCGGTCACTCTTCAGAGACTCACATCTGGACACTGGAGACACTCTCTGTTTGTGACACTCGTCTCTAAAACAACAGGATTTATTGTACAGTGTGTGTTAATAAGCAGCAGTGAGCACTTCCGCTGACTCTGTTCTGTTCAGAAAACACACACTTTACAGTTTCCTTCAGACACAATATTCTTATTTTTGGGCCTGAGCCTCAGTTAAAGCAGTGGCTCCATGAATGTGTCCTGTGCTGTATCAGGTCAACCACAGTGTTCTTAAATCAAACACAAACAGCTGATGATGCTACTCACTGTGTTGGAGCGGGCCCTGGCTCGCTGCTGCCATCTGGAGGTTCCTTCATGAACAGACCTCTCTCTTTATAATGGCTCTGTGAAGACTGGGCCTCCTCTTCGTCCACACTGACATTATTCATGTTCTGTCTCAGTCTGAAAGGTGAACGAGTCAAACACAGTGAGCTCTGATCATTTTAATAAAGCACCTTATGAATAATTATCACATGGAGCTGGAGCCAGATGTTTCTAATGTGATTGATTCTTGTCTTTATTTCATGTTAATGTTTAGATGTTGGTCTTAAACCTCTCCAGATGGGCCTCTGCCTTTATTCAGGAGAACTGTTCATATTTGGGCCTGTGAAGGCCTCTGGGTAAAGTCTCCACAGTCCTCCATAATCTGTTCTAATCTGAAGCTTTCTCTTCTTATTTTAGCCTTTTCTGCCCAAAACAAACTGGTTCTTTACAGATAAACATCCAGGGTTTAAGGGTGCGTGTTTGGTGTGGTTGCTCTTTTTGTGCGGTTTTATTGGATAAGTGTAAATGTACCAAACAAAGTTTTCAGGTCTGTGGTTCTATTTCATCCCTCCTGACCACCAGGGGTGTTGTATTAAGCACTGAATGATCATCTTTGCGCATGTTGAGAATCTAATTTCAATCAAACTTTGAAAAAAGCAAGAGAAATATTCTTCTCAGAGCTCATCAACAACAGCAGTAACAACTCACGTGTTTGCTCCAGTGAACAGAAGATAATTATTTCAGTCTTGTTTCTGTTCAGTTGGAGAAAATTATTTTGCATCCACACATCAATCTGTTTGATGCAGTGACACAGTGAATGGATTGGTCCATTTTCAGCTGCTGTGAGTGAGATGTAAATCTGAGTGTCATCTGCATAATTATGGTAGGATACGCCACAGCTGCTTATTAACTTTCCTAAAGGAAGCATGTAAAGATTGAATAATAGAGGTCCCAAGATAGACCCCTGTGGAACCCCACATGTCAGGGCTATTTGGTCTGATACACAGTTACCAACCGAAACAAAGTACTTTCTGTCTTCAAGATATGACTGAAACCATTTAAGAGCAGTTCCAGAGATACCTATCCATTCCTCTAATCTTTGTGACAGGATTTCATGGTCCACTGTATCAAACGCAGCACTCAAGTCCAACAGAACTAAGACAGAGACTTTGCCTGCGTCAGTGTTCAGACAAATGTCATTTGTGACTTTGATAAGTGCAGTCTCAGTGCTGTGATGGGCCTGAATCCTGACTGAAAAGGATCAAAGCAGTTGTTAAGTAATAGAAAGTCATTAAGTTGCTGATATACAACTTTTTCGATGACTTTCCCTAAAAATGGCAGGTTTGATATGGGCCTATAGTTGTTGAGCACTGTAGCATCAAGACTGCTCTTCTTTAGAAGAGGCTTGATGACAGCAGTTTTTAAGGCACTTGGAAATGTTCCAGACTGTAAGGAATTATCGACTATATCAGTGAGTTGTGGTAACAAACTACTTAGTACTGATTTTAGAAATCTAGTGGGTAGAACATCGAGGTCAAGGTTAAAAACCTTCCTTTTTAGCTCCACCTACAATACAACTTAAAATGTTTTTTTTTTATCTGCACTCTTCTTCTTTTATAATGCTTTTAATTTTTCTTATGTTTCTAAATCTAAATCTTGTAAATTGTCTTTTATTTCTGTAAAGCACTTTGAGTTACCCAGTGTATGAATTGTGCTATATAAATAAAATTGCCTTGCCTTGCCTAATTTCAACAAAGTCACTTGAGATCTCCCTGTGACCCACGTGGGGCTATATAATCACGTGATACTGGAAGCTCAGAACCTTTTTGTCTTCTCATATGTTAGGGTGGGACCTGGTTTGCGGCTGGATGTCAGTGAGATACCACAAGCAATGATAGGCTGGACTCAAGGAGTTGGCATAGTCCACTGTTTCTTTTTATTTTTCTTTCTTTTTCAATAAATATCAATAGCGCTAGGCACAAAAGTGTAATGGCGGCAGGAGGAGCTCAGTTTTCTCCAGCAGCAGGGACATCCCGAAGAAGAATACTGATTTGAGGGACAATAAATACATCCCTGCTAACTGGGTAAAACCAAACCAACCCCAACAGGTACATACATTAACATAAGCGTTTACTAGAACCATGTTAATACCCTGCAGACCAAATTATCCAAACCATAAACCATATTTAAAACCTAACACAATTTACAAACCCTAAAACCAAACACCTATTCTTCTGTAAAAATCCATAAACCATAAAACACTGTTTAGTTTCTCCCCTCTCTAGTCCCCTGAAATGGTCTGGCCTGGAACCTTTTTAATATTGGTTGTTCACCCCAGGACTCTTTTAGCCAGAAACCTGGACACAAGGAACAGAGAGGTGAGTAAACTCTAACACACCACAACACTTAACACACAGTTACACAATTACACACATCTATTGCACATTTCTCAATCAGTTCTAATTGTTTGTTCTTCCCCGCAGACTTCTCAAAAAAATTCTGGCAAACTGTAAAGCGCCTCAGGAGGGGGAAGCAGTGCCCTGCCAACACTCTTTACAGTGGAGGTGGGAATCTGCTGACCTCAACTGGGGATATTGTTGGACGGTGGAAGGAATACTTCGAGGATCTCCTCAACCCCACTGACACGTCTTCCACTGAGTAGGCAGAGGCTGAAGGCTCAGAGGTGGACCTGTCCATCACCCGGGTCGAAGTCACTGAGGTAGTTGGAAAGCTCCTCGGTGGCAAGGCACCGGGGGTGGATGAGATACGCCCTGAGTACCTCAAGTCCCTGGATGTTGTGGGGCTGTCTTGGTTGACACGCCTCTGCAACATTGCGTGGCGTTTGGGGACAGTACATCTGGACTGGCAGACCGGGGTGGTGGTCCCTCTTTTCAAGAAGGGAGACCGGAGGGTGTGTTCCAACTACAGAGGGATCACACTCCTCAGCCTCCCCGGGAAAGTCTATGCCAGGGTACTGGAGAGGAGAATGTGGCCGATAGTCGAACCTCAGATCCTGGAGGAACAATGCGGTTTTCGTCCCGGTCATGGAACACTGGACCAGCTCTATACCCTCTCCAGGGTGCTGGAGGGTTTATGGGAGTTTGCCCAAACAGTCCACATGTGCTTTGTGGATCTGGAGAAGGCATTCGACTGTGTCCCTCGTGGTGCCCTGTGGGGGGGTGCTCTGGGAGTATGTCCTCACACCAGGACAACAGCTTTAATAAAGTCAACACTAATGTCACACTCACCTCCTCACACCAGGACAACAGCTTTAATAAAGTCAACACTAATGTCACACTTACCTCCTCACACCAGGACAACAGCTTTAATAAAGTCAACACTAATGTCACACTTACCTCCTCACACCAGGACAACAGCTTTAATAAAGTCAACACTAGTGTCACACTCACCTCCTCACACCAGGACAACAGCTTTAATAAAGTCAAAGAACACTAATGTCACACTCACCTCCTCACACCAGGACAACAGCTTTAATAAAGTCAACACTAATGTAACACTCACCTCCTCACACCAGGACAACAGCTTTAATAAAGTCAACACTAATGTCACACTCACCTCCTCACACCAGGACAACAGCTTTAATAAAGTCAACACTAATGTCACACTCACCTCCTCACACCAGGACAACAGCTTTAATAAAGTCAACACTAATGTCACACTCACCTCCTCACACCAGGACAACAGCTTTAATAAAGTCAAAGACACTAATGTCACACTCACCTCCTCACACCAGGACAACAGCTTTAATAAAGTCAACACTAATGTCACACTCACCTCCTCACACCAGGACAACAGCTTTAATAAAGTCAACACTAATGTCACACTCACCTCCTCACACCAGGACAACAGCTTTAATAAAGTCAACACTAATGTCACACTCACCTCCTCACACCAGGACAACAGCTCTAATAAAGTCAACACTAATGTCACATTCACCTCCTCACACCAGGACAACAGCTTTAATAAAGTCAACACTAATGTCACACTCACCTCCTCAAACCAGGACAACAGCTTTAATAAAGTCAACACTAATGTCACATTCACCTCCTCACACCAGGACAACAGCTTTAATAAAGTCAACACTAATGTGACACTCACCTCCTCACACCAGGACAACAGCTTTAATAAAGTCAACACTAATGTCACACTCACCTCCTCACACCAGGACAACAGCTTTAATAAAGTCAAAGACACTAATGTCACACTCACCTCCTCACACCAGGACAACAGCTTTAATAAAGTCAAAGACACTAATGTCACACTCACCTCCTCACACCAGGACAACAGCTTTAATAAAGTCAACACTAATGTCACACTCACCTACTCACACCAGGACAACAGCTTTAATAAAGTCAACACTAATGTCACACTCACCTCCTCACACCAGGACAACAGCTTTAATAAAGTCAACACTAATGTCACACTCACCTCCTCACACCAGGACAACAGCTTTAATAAAGTCAACACTAATGTCACACTCACCTCCTCACACCAGGACAACAGCTTTAATAAAGTCAACACTAATGTCACACTCACCTCCTCACACCAGGACAACAGCTTTAATAAAGTCAAAGACACTAATGTCACACTCACCTCCTCACACCAGGACAACAGCTTTAATAAAGTCAACACTAATGTCACACTCACCTCCTCACACCAGGACAACAGCTTTAATAAAGTCAACACTAATGTCACACTCACCTCCTCACACCAGGACAACAGCTTTAATAAAGTCAACACTAATGACACACTCACCTCCTCACACCAGGACAACAGCTTTAATAAAGTCAACACTAATGTCACACTCACCTCCTCACACCAGGACAACAGCTTTAATAAAGTCAAAGAACATGTCACACTCACCTCCTCACACCAGGACAACAGCTTTAATAAAGTCAACACTAATGTCACACTCACCTCCTCACACCAGGACAACAGCTTTAATAAAGTCAAAGAACACTAATGTCACACTCACCTCCTCACACCAGGACAACAGCTTTAATAAAGTCAAAGAACACTAATGTCACACTCACCTCCTCACACCAGGACAACAGCTTTAATAAAGTCAACACTAATGTCACAATCATCTCCTCACACCAGGACAACAGCTTTAATAAAGTCAACACTAATGTCACACTCACCTCCTCACACCAGGACAACAGCTTTAATAAAGTCAACACTAATGTCACACTCACCTCCTCACACCAGGACAACAGCTTTAATAAAGTCAACACTAATGTCACACTCACCTCCTCACACCAGGACAACAGCAAAATGTCCGTCTGATACTTTCACTTCCTACCTGTGTCAGGTGAGATAAGCCCCTCCCTTCTCCATTTACTGAGTCAAGGCTATTCAAGAAATGAATCAAAAAACTGAACTGAAAATATTAAATAAGTCTAATACAATTATAAGTATTTATGAAATGTAGAATTAAAAGCCTTCCAAATAAATGTAAAAAAATTTATAATATAAATAAACTCCAAATCGATGCTTTAAACTCTGGACAAATGTATTAGGACCTGTGACCTATTTCCAAAACCCTGATAAACAACCCTAACAGGTTGAACTACATTTGTGAAATTCCTGACTTCTTCAGGACTTATTCCAAACTTTGAGGCAGAAGTAACTCACCACAGAGTCATTAAAGACTCCAGAGTAAAGTCTTGAACACTGGTCAGTGAGAGACATGGGACAGTGTCATCTTAAAGCAAAAGTCTGTGAGTGGAAAACAAAGTGCTGAGCGTGTCCAGTCGTATAACCTCCAGCTGTGCAACATTAACTCAAGGATTTACTAGAGTTTAGAGAACACTGTTAAAAGTGTCTGATCAAACTGAACATTCACCAATATTCACAACTCATCAGAGAAATAAAAACTGTCCAACAAAATGATTCAGTGATAAAGAAGTTCTATCAAGAAGCCCTGGAAAAAAGCAAAGAAAAAGAAAAACAAACTTTATAAAAAAGGCCACAGAAAATTAATGTAAGGTTTACAAGAATCCACTGACAGGTTCATCGTGAAAGGACTATTGATTTTACCTGCGAACTTCAACCTCCCCTTTAACACAGGTGTCTTCTCAAACAGATTGAAAACCAGACCAAGGACATGAAGTGATCTGGACCGTGTCACAGGACAGACCGAACTTTTAGGGCACATTCCCTACTGCATGTTTCTCAGACCACTCAATAAATAAATAAATAAATAAAACAATATTGTCCAAATAAATAAAAAGAGAAGCAGTGAGAAGCTAAAATGCTATAGTAACATGCCTTATTTACATTTGTCTAAAACCACATCTGTTCTGATCCAACACTAAACAAGAGGAAGTAACGCAGTGGAAATACAGCAGTAAAAGTCAGTAGCTGTCTGTCCTCTGCCTCTGTAACAGTCCACACTGAGACAACAGCTTTAATAAGTCAACACTAATGTCACACTCACCTCCTCACACCAGGACAACAGCTTTAATAAAGTCAACACTAATGTCACACTCACCTCCTCACACCAGGACAACAGCTTTAATAAAGTCAGCACTAATGTCACACTCACCTCCTCACACCAGGACAACAGCTTTAATAAAGTCAACACTAATGTCACACTCACCTCCTCACACCAGGACAACAGCTTTAATAAAGTCAGCACTAATGTCACACTCACCTCCTCACACCAGGACAACAGCTTTAATAAAGTCAAAGACACTAATGTAACACTCACCTCCTCACACCAGGACAACAGCTTTAATAAAGTCAACACTAATGTCACACTCACCTCCTTACACCAGGACAACAGCTTTAATAAAGTCAACACTAATGTCACACTCACCTCCTCAAACCAGGACAACAGCTTTAATAAAGTCAACACTAATGTCACACTCACCTCCTCACACCAGGACAACAGCTTTAATAAAGTCAACACTAATGTCACACTCACCTCCTCACACCAGGACAACAGCTTTAATAAAGTCAACACTAATGTTACACTCACCTCCTCACACCAGGACAACAGCTTTAATAAAGTCAACACTAATGTCACACTCACCTCCTCACACCAGGACAACAGCTTTAATAAAGTCAACACTAATGTCACACTCACCTCCTCACACCAGGACAACAGCTTTAATAAAGTCAACACTAATGTCACACTCACCTCCTCACACCAGGACAACAGCATTAATAAAGTCAACACTAATGTCACACTCACCTCCTCACACCAGGACAACAGCTTTAATAAAGTCAACACTAATGTCACACTCACCTCCTCACACCAGGACAACAGCTTTAATAAAGTCAACACTAATGTAACACTCACCTCCTCACACCAGTACAACAGCTTTAATAAAGTCAAAGACACTAATGTCACACTCACCTCCTCACACCAGGACAACAGCTTTAATAAAGTCAAAACTAATGTCACACTCACCTCCTCACACCAGGACAACAGCTTTAATAAAGTCAAAGACACTAATGTCACACTCACCTCCTCACACCAGGACAACAGCTTTAATAAAGTCAACACTAATGTCACACTCACCTCCTCACACCAGGACAACAGCTTTAATAAAGTCAACACTAATGACACACTCACCTCCTCACACCAGGACAACAGCTTTAATAAAGTCAACACTAATGTCACACTCACCTCCTCACACCAGGACAACAGCTCTAATAAAGTCAACACTAATGTCACACTCACCTCCTCACACCAGGACAACAGCTCTAATAAAGTCAACACTAATGTCACACTCACCTCCTCACACCAGGACAACAGCTTTAATAAAGTCAACACTAATGTCACACTCACCTCCTCACACCAGGACAACAGCTTTAATAAAGTCAACATTAATGTCACACTCACCTCCTCACACCAGGACAACAGCTTTAATAAAGTCAACACTAATGTCACACTCACCTCCTCACACCAGGAACACAGCTTTAATAAAGTCAACACTAATGTCACACTCACCTCCTCACACCGGGACAACAGCTTTAATAAAGTCAACACTAATGTCACACTCACCTCCTCACACCGGGACAACAGCTTTAATAAAGTCAACACTAATGTAACACTCACCTCCTCACACCGAGACAACAGCTTTAATAAAGTCAACACTAATGTCACACTCACCTCCTCACACCGGGACAACAGCTTTAATAAAGTCAACACTAATGTAACACTCACCTCCTCACACCGAGACAACAGCTTTAATAAAGTTAACACTAATGTAACACTCACCTCCACACACCAGTACAACAGCTTTAATAAAGTCAACACTAATGTCACACTCACCTCCTCACACCGGGACAACAGCTTTAATAAAGTCAACACTAATGTAACACTCACCTCCTCACACCAGTACAACAGCTTTAATAAAGTCAACACTAATGTCACACTCACCTCCTCACACCGGGACAACAGCTTTAATAAAGTTAACACTAATGTAACACTCACCTCCTCACACCAGTACAACAGCTTTAATAAAGTCAACACTAATGTCACACTCACCTCCTCACACCGGGACAACAGCTTTAATAAAGTCAACACTAATGTCACACTCACCTCCTCACACCGGGACAACAGCTTTAATAAAGTCAACACTAATGTCACACTCACCTCCTCACACCGGGACAACAGCTTTAATAAAGTCAACACTAATGTCACACTCACCTCCTCACACCAGGACAACAGCTTTAATAAAGTCAACACTAACGTCACACTCACCTCCTCACACCAGGACAACAGCTTTAATAAAGTCAACACTAATGTCACACTCACCTCCTCACACCAGGACAACAGCTTTAATAAAGTCAACACTAATGTCACACTCACCTCCTCACACCAGGACAACAGCTTTAATAAAGTCAACACTAATGTCACACTCACCTCCTCACACCAGGACAACAGCTTTAATAAAGTCAACACTAATGTCACACTCACATCCTCACACCAGGACAACAGCTTTAATAAAGTCAAAACTAATGTCACACTCACCTCCTCACACCAGGACAACAGCTTTAATAAAGTCAAAGACACTAATGTCACACTCACCTCCTCACACCAGGACAACAGCTTTAATAAAGTCAACACTGATGTCACACTCACCTCCTCACACCAGGACAACAGCTTTAATAAAGTCAAAGACACTAATGTCACACTCACCTCCTCACACCAGGACAACAGCTTTAATAAAGTCAACACTAATGTCACACTCACCTCCTCACACCAGGACAACAGCTTTAATAAAGTCAACACTAATGTCACACTCACCTCCTCACACCAGGACAACAGCTTTAATAAAGTCAACACTAATGTCACACTCACCTCCTCACACCAGGACAACAGCTTTAATAAAGTCAACACTAATGTCACACTCACCTCCTCACACCAGGACAACAGCTTTAATAAAGTCAACACTAATGTCACACTCACCTCCTCACACCAGGACAACAGCTTTAATAAAGTCAACACTAATGTTACACTCACCTCCTCACACCAGGACAACAGCTTTAATAAAGTCAAAGACACTAATGTCACACTCACCTCCTCACACCAGGACAACAGCTTTAATAAAGTCAACACTAATGTCACACTCACCTCCTCACACCAGGACAACAGCTTTAATAAAGTCAACACTAATGTCACACTCACCTCCTCACACCAGGACAACAGCTTTAATAAAGTCAAAGACACTAATGTCACACTCACCTCCTCACACCGGGACAACAGCTTTAATAAAGTCAACACTAATGTAACACTCACCTCCTCACACCAGTACAACAGCTTTAATAAAGTCAACACTAATGTCACACTCACCTCCTCACACCGGGACAACAGCTTTAATAAAGTCAACACTAATGTAACACTCACCTCCTCACACCAGGACAACAGCTTTAATAAAGTCAACACTAATGTCACACTCACCTCCTCACACCAGGACAACAGCTTTAATAAAGTCAACACTAATGTCACACTCACCTCCTCACACCAGGACAACAGCAAAATGGAGTCTTTCTGAATACTTTCACTCTCGACCTGTGTCAGGTGATAGCAGCCTCTCCCACACAACAGACAAGTCTGGGCTCGATCTGGCTCCAAGTCTGTCACTGCTGTGACGAGTCAAACTGTCAAACAGGTTTTAACGTCTTCTAAAGGTAACCCTCCTCACCTGTGATCTGCTTCAGTGTGTGTATATCACAGGTCAGTGAGGTTCTGGACTCCTGACGAGCCTTGCATCTTTCATCCAGTGCTGCACTGACGTTTCTGTTTCAGAGTCAAGGGAAAAGCAAAAGAAATGAATTGTCTAAGGATCTGCAGGAAAAGGTGATTGATCTGTATAAAACAGGAAAGGGACATAAAATGATATCCAAGGAATTGAGAATGTTCAAACTCTAATAAAGAAGCGGAAAATGGGCGTTTTCATCTTGAAAACTGAACCCAGGTGCTTTTCTTCAAGATGACCTGGATGACAAAGAATTGGGGTCAGACTAAATATTTGACAAATAAAGACTCAATTCAAATCCTTTAATGAAATAAATAAGTCACTAGATTATAATAAAAGTACATGTTTCTTTACTTGAGACAATAATTAGTGACAAACATTTAAGAAGAGTCTAAAGTTCATGTTTCTGTTTCTAAAACATAAGATAACTCTCAGTTTGCTTTAAAACAGTGAGTAATAAACAATAAAGTATGTTTATTTTACAAAAGAGTCATTAAATAACTATTCATTAGTAACACATTTAAATAACATATATGATAAAAATTCATGTTTTAAATTATTTTATTTTGTTTTAATAATTGTACTGAGACGTTTTGTCAAAAGTGTCCCAAACGTAACTGAAGTGAACATCTCACTTTTTACTCATTTTATTTTGAACTTAATTTGTACTTTGTAATTTGAATGTAGTTTGGTGTTTTTTCTGGTGTTAACTCTCTCAGACCTGTCGCTGTGATTGATTCTGTTTCACATGAAGCGCTCTCAGCTCCAGAGAAACACAGGGTTAATGAACCTGCTTCATGATCCTCTCATCCAGACTCACACTGTTAGCTTTTGTCAGTCAGATGGAAGAGGCCACAAAGACTGATGTATGTCTGACCCCAGGCCTTGTTCTCGCTGTAGACGCTCCTCACTCGAACTGTGATGATGAGGAAAACCCACAGAGTCACGACGAAGACACAGGTCACACACAGAGCCATGAGACAGACCTGAAACAGGAGGAATGCTCTTTGTCTTTGAGCTGGAGGTGGACTGCAGACTCAGCTCCTCCAGGACTGGCTCTTCTGTGATACATCCTCTTCTGAAGCTGTTGTTTAGTTTCTCCAACAGAACTGTCACTGCACTCTTCACTGAACTGCATAAAGCACATGACTCTGTTTGTGGGGCTCTTGTCTTTAGGACGGACCAGGTTTAAAGTGGAATGTTGTGTTTGTAAAAAAAAGACAATTCTCTTTTATAAAAAGGTAAAAAACATGGAGAATTATGAGCCATAGATTTAAACTAAAAAATAATATTGTTTAAATATTTAAATTACGATGAATGTCAAGCACAAAACAAATCTGTAATGAACTAAATGGACTCGGAGTCACTTTTATTGTAAACTTCTCTGTTCTGTTTGGACTCATGGAGGAAAAGTTCAGACAGAAACTCATTCAACTCATCGTCGCAGTCTCCACAGTTTAAATATGAAAAACTGTTATAATAATTTTAATTCTTATGTTTAGAGTTACTGGGGGCTTATAGTTCTCTTCAGGTCATGTCAAATTCATGTCATGTCCTTCGCTCTAATCCAAGCAGGAAGTAGACATGGCTAGACTGAGACATGGCTTGTCATGGGACTTCTGCTCCTGGACCATTGTGAACGCCTCTCACCAAGGACGTCACTGTGTTGTATATAATCTCATGTTTTGTTTACATCTGGGAGCAAACCTCCCGCCGTTCCCTTGTAACTGTGTCTGCTTTGCTCATCCTTGCAAGGATTAAAACTTGACCATTGCTAGTTAAATTATAATCGGTCTCCGTGTCTCTCTGGTTAAATATATGGATATAAAATATTCCTATAACATTTGGGGGCTCGTCCGGGATATCAATACCTGATGCTTCTCATGCGGAAAAGTGAAACTGACGTGCACGGGGGAAATGCACAAAGCATTTCTCTGTAAGTCCCGAGACTATTGTTTTTAAATAGTACGGGCCAGACCTTCACTATCTGTGTGTGAGACTCAGTGACGATATCTGAACAAAGAGAGGAAAAGAGAGAAAAAGAGAGGAGACATTCAAAGACGTCCGGCTGAAGAACAACTGGACTATTGGAATTCTGATTCAGGTAACCAGCTGGTTTAAATTTTTATTTTTGTGTGAATGGTGAATGGAACAAACCTTCCGGAAGTAGTGGTTTGGGTTACTTCTGCTGGTTCGGTGATTGCATGTGTTTATCTGAGAATATTTACATGTGATTATCATGACGGTAGAAGAACGCTGGACACTGTCCGTCCTGTGGGACTGAGGGAAAAAAAGCGTGTGTTTTGTGTCAAGACCTTACCTATAAGTGTAAGTGAGGCCTTAACGGGACAAGTTTGATGTTGATCGGTGTTAGAGACTGTAATCTTGCTGGATTGTAAGCTGTCTAGATACCTGGTGCTCTGTAAGTTTTTATGTGATTCTTGAAACTGAGTCTTACGTAGGCCACGTATCATTCTATGTGAGATGGGATTAATAACTACGATGAGGAGTATGAGGTCTGGATGTGGCTGGTCCGGTTGAGGGCAAGATTTGATACAGATCAACAACACGGGTCCTAACGCGCCGCGTTCTCACAGGCTGGCCTTTACCTCTGAACGTCGGTCATGCAAGGTGTGTTGGACACACAGGTAACTCGAGTATGGACTATTATCGAGATTCTTAGCCTAACACCTTTAAGTGAGATGAATAGGTCCAAAGTCTAGTCTGAGACTTGGAAACGCAGGCCTGCAGAGAATTGTTCACTGTGTGACGCAGTGAGATAAAGCCCACAGAAGTAAGTGGCTTTAATGAAGTTTATCTAACCTGAAGGGTTAGTGAGTAAAAGTCTGAGTAAAAAGTGTGGTTGAGAGAGTGATTGTGATGCGACTGTGGATTGAATGCAGTTGATTTTATTGAAAGAAGTTGATTCAGTCTGAATAATGAGAACTAACATCAGTCAGCCTGAATGTGAAAAGGAATTAACTTAAAGCTTAAGCTAAGATAAGTTAATGTGACTCAGAGAATCTGATCCATCTGAGGAAAAATAGCAAGTAAGAAATACGTATTTCTGTATTTATGTAAATTACAAATACCAGCATGCAAGGAGTTAATTAGAAAAATAGTAACAGGAAATCTAACATTGTGACACAAGTGTTCGGTTGATTTAACTTTATTTTGATCCATCTGAATACGAAGAAAAACCTACGAGAGTGAGGGGCTTATACTTTTGAGAATAATATAATGTATAATGTTAACCTAAAGTTAAAACCAGTTTAAAAAAAAGCTGTGTATTAGGATTAATGTTGTATGAATGGGCGCCATTGTTGAATGTCTAAGGTCTAAGAATGTGAACATTAACAAAGGGTTAATGGTTTTGTAGAAAAAGTTTGAGAACTGAGTTGAAAGCAGTGATTTAAACAATTACAAGAAAGAAAAATAGCTTAAAAATAGCTTATGGAAGATATTTTTCTAGGCTTCCTGTGTAACAAAAAAAAAAAAAAAAGGAGGAGAAGCCATTTTGTGAAAAGAAAAATGAGTTTTTAAAAAAAAAGGTACACATGGACTTCAAAACACTAATCATTTGTATTTTTCTTTTATGTCCTGTGAGATTTTTAGGTCTCGGCCTCTCCGCTCAAACCAGTGCAAACTCCCTCTGCCCTCTCCCACACACACCTGCTCCTGTCGGCTGAGACGCTGCAGAAAGACAGCAGCAAAACAAACGGTAATATAAACGTATTCCAGACAAATGTTTAACTGTATTTATTTTAAACTGTATCTATTGAGAGAGACCAAAGAGGAATTTGTAGATTAAAGTTGGAAATTGTGTGAAACTTGACCTTAATGTGAATGTAATGTATTTTTCCGAGGAAAAATGCATCATTGGCCATGGTTGCCATGGAGACCGGGAGCAGGGCTGTGGTGGGCGTGGCAGAGGAGAGGGCACTGAGAACAAGAGAGGAGGCCGACACTGGGTCCAGACAAGAGAAGGACCTTTGACTGACCCTTGAACAGGTCAGGAACATAAACACATATGTACACAAACAGACATCTACAGAAGGTAAATGTGCTTTGAATCTTTTGAATTATGAGAAAAGTTTATAAATAGTCTGTTAAAGAACAGATATTGTATTACGTTTGTGTGACACAGCAGAGACGAGATTAAAGATTTGACGACATATATATTTTGTTCCAAATGTTTCCTCCTGTGAGCCTCTGGGTGTCCGCCTGCCTCAACGGCAGCATGCCGTCCCACAACTGTCCAAACCCCCCCCCCCCGCCACACTCCTGCGACCCAGCCGCTCCACCAAGGCCTGAAGGGGTCTGCCCAGTGCGCAGCGGATCAGAGACAAAAGCGGTAGGATACAGAAAAACACATTTTCAAAATTTTATGTAATATGCACTAAATTTGACAAAAAGAAAGAGGCTTTTCTCAATGACACAAAGCCTGAAATGAAAACTGATTATGTTGTTTTCTCCGAGGAAAATACACAAATTCCTATGGTCACCGGAGCAGGCTGGGCCGGGGATTGGAGGTGGTGGGGGTGCAGCGTGACGGGGAGCGGAGCGAAGTGTGGAGGCCCAGACCCAGGCCACAGCAGGAGCAACACTGAGCAACACCGACTGGACATTAGGAGTTAAGTCATGTACAGACCAGATGACACTTAAAACACACACAAAGACAGAACACGGAAGTGAAAATGTTAGATCCAAAGTGAAAATGTTAGATCCAAAGTGAAAATGTTAGATCCAAAGTGAAAATGTTAGATCCAAAGTGAAAATGTTAGATCCAAAGTTCCAAACTTTAGATCCAAAATAAAAGTATTGATTAGTATTTTGCAAAACAAGGGTATGTATCTATTAGTACGAGAACTAATAGAGGTCCTTAAGTTCAATGTGGTTCAAAAACACGATATAACGTTTATGAAAATGTTCACTTTGTAATCAGAAGAATTTAAAAATGTGTCTTGAAGTGAATTGTGCAGTAGGTATTTCCCTAACAGAGAGAGTTTTTTTTTCCTCTCCCAAAACAAACCTTGTTTGGGAACACAGGAATTTTTCACAGAACGGAGCGAGAAGTGTTTTGGTTTTTCCGTTTTTGTTTTGGTTTAGACGTTAGCTCCACAATCATTTTGTGTGGGAGCCTTTACATCCGATTTAAAGTCTAGGAGACTTATTTAGGAAACAGTTTGACCTTCTGAAAGGTCTGTGGGAAAAATATAGTCCACCTTGGGATGTAATTTAATTTTTTGGTACGACCATGTTGTTTTTAGAATCAGAAAACTAAACGACAACTGAAGTTTGAATATTGTTTGAGAAAAATATTGTCTAAGTAATTAGAGAAACTGAAATGAAGACAGAATAAATAATAACCAATGGGTTTTTGAAATGGTAATTTATAATAAAGGTATATATCTAAAACTAAATAATAGATGCTAAAAGTAGTCATCTTTACAGTAAAGTTTTGAACTGCAAAGTAAATGTGTAATCTGGGAATTGAAAACGTATCTATATGTTAAAACATATGTTAAAACAATCTTGAAGGATTGAAGGTGGTTGAAAAGTTTAAGTTAAAGTGTTAACTGTAAAAATGGTTAAAGTTTGAGAGCATAAGACAAAGTGCTCATTGGGTTTAATAACTGCTTGAAGTGATTTAAAGAGAAAAAAGGTTTTTGATGAATCTGATTTAAGGTTGGAAGAGACTAACACAAGAGTCTGTCCTTT
Source organism: Neodontobutis hainanensis (assembly GCA_024349245.1). Lineage (NCBI taxonomy): Eukaryota > Metazoa > Chordata > Actinopteri > Gobiiformes > Odontobutidae > Neodontobutis > Neodontobutis hainanensis. The sequence continues at coordinate 133,852 of JALDNG010000332.1, read as the reverse complement.
TGAACAGAATTGAATAATATTTTTGGTTGAACTTTGGAGGTGTTTATGGAAAACACTGAGTGAAATCTTTGGAAACTAAAGATTAAAATTTTAAGAGGTTTAATCTTTGCATGTTTTAAATTAACATTACTAACTATTACTAAGTTCAATGGTGGTGAATCTGAGGAAATGAAGAGACGTGGTTTGTTTTATTTATTGAGCACCTGGTGTTGAGTTTTACAGAGACAGTGTGGAACAATTCTGGACTGAACAAACCCCTGAAGAATTGTTATTATAAAGGGTAAATGCGGAGAAATTAACACAGAACTTAGTTAATTTTATGAAAAGTCTTTCTTTTAAACGACAGTCACATGGTGATGGAGTTTTGGAGGAGAGAGAGAGATGAGGTGTTTGAGCAGCTAAGGTTAACTCCCAAGGGAGGAGTCTGACCCAAGAGTTTTGTTTTTGAGGATTTTATTTCCAAAGGAATTACTTTGAGGTGATTGAATAATAATCTGAGGATTTTCTAATTAGATTGAAAATTTAAAGTCTTTGGCTAAAAGTTTGTAACGATAGATCATGAGAAACTGGTTCTGATCTATTTTAAAGTTGTTTATGTTTGCATCAACTGAATAAAATATTACTATGATTGCGGATGATACTACTTACAGTTACAGGTAAGGACCTACAACTAATGGTAACTAAAATTAAAACTGTGAAACAAAATCAAAGTTTTAAATATAACAGAAACAACAATGATGCTATTTGGAAAACATAAAGAAGACAAATAGTTAGAAACGTTAAGTGATAGACTGAAATTTTAAAATGATCAATGGCACTGGCCTTTCATTTTATGATTTTATGTTTATTGTTTTAATCTTTTTTTGTTTTGAGCCATGGGTTTCCCCAGGTCTCAAAAAAGAGAGGGAGAAGAAGATTTAAACTGTATTAAAGTGAAGAGGTGATGTGCGTAAAAGAGTAATGTAGGGATGTATTAATACAGTTAAAGAGTTTAAATAAAAATAAAGAAAGAAAGAAAGTTGACATGGATGACCGTTCTGGAGGAGCACTGTTTGGTCTGATTGAACCTTTCAGATTAAATTAGATTTCCAGCAGAACATATCTGTGGAAACAGGGTTTATCTGTGTTTCATTTTTATGGTTTGATCATTTTAAGAGCTTGTATGGTTTCGTTTGACGAAAGCCTGAAGGGCACTTTCTATGGGTCTAAAAATGTCAGAGAACGTTTGATTTGTTTGTTTGTATTTTGTTTTGATGGAAGCCAACCACAGAAGGTACCGGCTTAGAAAAGAGGATTTGACAATTAATATGGACACCAGTAAGAGCTAATATTAACATAGTCTTTGAACTTATAATCATCTTGGTTTACACCTGGAGTACACCTGTGAGCAGGGCCAGTGACAGGACGTACTGTAACACCTCTCTGAACCTGACAAACTGAGAGATCAGGGACAGGTGCAGTGCAAAGCAGAAGTCTGGAGGTTTTGTGAAAGTAAGACCATTAGACCAGCATTGCCTGCTGACCGGAAACATGTGTCCTTAAAGGATCCTCGGTTTATGTTTGTGCACATTCAATGTGATGAGAACATCGTGAGTAGAACCTCACACCTTAGGAACCAAACAGCAGTTCCTTCAGGTTTATTTGAGATTTACATCGACAAGAGGGGGGGGGTCCTTCGAGGTGTCCTTAATGAATATAAGGCTAAAATTAAATCAGAATTGAATTTATGCAAATGTGGAATTAAATTAATTAGAGTTATAACAAACAAAGGCTTATGAATTACACGAGAGATGCTGTAACTGTGAATTAAAACTGGTCCAAGGACTGGACAGAACAAATAGCACTGAGCTGCTTTGAGCTGAAAAGGTGGGATCTACAACATGATGTCATCCAAGGTAACACAGGTCTGGTTAACAGCACAACTAAAGCCTTTGAGAAAGAGCTTCACACTCTGCAAAAGAATTGGCAGAGGATTCTTGAATAGAGTAAGTGATTTTGACATGGTTTTAAAAAATAGATACAAAATATTTTTAAAGTGACTGAGACTTTAATTATGTATTGAGATGTACTTCTATGTCTTCCATGTCTTATAACTTTTGTTGTGTTGATTTCCATGTATCCGGAGCTTGTTGGTGAGATTGATGGATGTGGCCATTGGGTCAACATTCCTGGACATGCACCTGCCCAACGACTGTGGTCGAGGCTTTGACCTCAGATGAACACTTTGATATCTGAGGGACGTTAACATCTGCATGTTCACCAACGGGACAACAGCTCCAGGACGGATCATACTACAGTCCTAAGGGCCGTATGGTTCATTGAAGTTATGATGCTTAAGAGAATTGGTTTTAATCATTAAGAATGTGCATATGTCTCACTCCATGTGTTTTTATTTCTGTGACAGTGACAGGCCAGAGATCTTGAGTCCGATGGGGCGACCAGCTTAAAGTCCGATGGGCCGACCAGCTTAAACTCTGGCATATTTTTCCACGCTATTTTGGAGTGACACTGTGTTTTGATTTATGGACTTTTATGAATTTGATTTTGAAGAATCAGTGCATGACTCTGTGGAGTCCCATTTGATTGTAAACATATCCCGTATAATCATTTTTGTCTTTGATTTGAAATGTGTTTGAGATTCAGTTTTGGGATTACATATAGTTAATGCTTGATGTTTGTGTGTTGACGCCGCCTTGGGGCAAGGGGTGGACAAAGACTTTTTCCCAGCGTTAGGTCAAATGGTCAAGTGTACTTAGGCTAGGTCAGATGCCCTGCTGGGTTTTCGCTTTGTCAAAAGTAAACAACTCACACTCAAGCTAATAGATTGTTTATGCTAATTATTATCAGCATAAAGAGGGGGGAATGTTATAATAATTTTAATTCTTATGTTAGAGTTACTGGGGGCTTATAGTTCTCCTCAGGTCATGTCAAATTCATGTCATGTCCTTCGTGCTAATCCAAGCATTAAGTAGACATAACTAGACTGAGACATGGCCTGTCACGGGACTTCTGCACCTGGACCATTGTGAACGCCTCTCACCAAGGACGTCACTGTGTTGTATATAATCTCATGTTATGTTTACATCTGGGAGCAAAACCCTCTCGCTGTAATATTGTGCTGTTTTGCTCATCCTTGCAAGGATTAAAACTTGGCCATTGCTTGTTAAATTATAATCGGTCTCCGTGTCTCTCTGGTTAAATATATGGATATAAAATATTCCTATAACAGATGTTGGCCCTAAAATTAAAGCAAATGGAAAATAAACATTCCATTCCTGCAGTTCATGAGCAAAAATAAATAAATACAGCTTTTAACAGTTTTAACAGAAAGTGAAGAGGATAAATGAGAAAACCGTCCAAAGCCTTCAGTAAATAACCTGCAGTGTTAGGTCTTTGTTTAAGAAGGACCAGAGCAGACAGGAGCTCTTTCTGGCTGGACCTGTGCTGGTAAAGTTGTATCTGTGAAAGGTTCTCTGTTAATCATGTATTTTGAACTCGGCTCCAGCAGCAGGGCTGTTTGATTATCTTTTTACAAATGCAGCTACACTTATGTTTCATTCCCTTGTTTCTGTTCAAGGTCAATGAGCCTCTGAGCATGACTTTAAATAAGTAGAAATTAACAAAGTAACTTGAAACTTAACTCAAAAATCACCAATAAATCTGCCTCTGATGGAGTTAGACCTGGTTAATTACTTTGTGTTCAATAATTAGTTCTTATTAACTTTAGCTGAGACCTAAAACCTCTTTAGATCAAACCCAATAATAAACACTGGTCTCATGTGTTTCACTAAAACAGAAGAACTTTATCAAAACAACTCTCTTTTGTTTAACTGTTACCTTTTATACATTTTCACTTGTTATTTATTAATAATTACAAGAATGTATTAACAGTAATAATTAATGTGAGGACCAGAAGTTCTTCACAAAGGACCTGATTGGGTCCTGGGACCTTAAGTTGGACCTGGTCTTTACTCTCAGTGTCTGCAGCACATGATCCAGAACATTATGACATCTCTCTGACAGAACACTTAGAATAAAACAAGTCTAAATGTTTAAATGTGATTACATGCTACCTTTGTGCCTCTTTTGTCAATAATATATGAAATGAAACATAAACCTAAATTTATAGAAATAAATGACAATATGAATAATAAACTGGATATTAGATTTATGTAATAAGAATGTAAACATTTATGTTGTTTTGTCTTTGTCCTGTGTAATGCATTGTAAATGGTATTGAACTTGTTAGTCTTTGAACTGTCTCTTGTCTAAAAAAAACAACTTTAAAATAAAAATAAAGAGAAATTCATGTGATAAATCCCCAGAAGTCCTCTCTGGGCTTCCATAGACTCACTCTGAACTCTGGCTCCTCCCACCATCCAAACACATGAATGTAAAGGTGTCTCCTTCTAAAGCCTCTTTCAGACGTGTCTCCAGAGGACGTCAGGAGACATGAGCCTGTGTCACTCTGGGACATCGTCCTATTTTAAAGTCTCCACATGTCTGAAAAAAACCCTCCTGTCTGTCCAAACACAGTCCTGCAGCTGTTCTCTCATTTCTGTCACACTCTGTTCAAAAGCAGCTTTTTCAAGCTGGAGACACTCTCTGTTTGTGACACTCGTCTCTAAAACAACAGGATTTATTGTACAGTGTGTGTTAATAAGCAGCAGTGAGCACTTCCTCTGACTCTGTTCTGTTCAGAAAACACACACTTTACAGTTTCCTTCAGACACAATATTCTTATTTTTGGGCCTGAGCCTCAGTTAAAGCAGTGGCTCCATGAATGTGTCCTGTGCTGTATCAGGTCAACCACAGTGTTCTTAAATCAAACACAAACAGCTGATGATGCTACTCACTGTGTTGGTGCGGGCCCTGGCTCGCTGCTGCCATCTGGAGGTTCCTCTTCATTATGACTCTGTGAAGACTGGGCCTCCTCTTCGTCCACACTGACATTATTCATCTTCTGTCTCAGTCTGAAAGGTGAACGAGTCAAACACAGTGAGCTCTGATCATTTTAATAAAGCACCTTATGAATAATTATCACATGGAGCTGGAGCCAGATGTTTCTAATGTGATTGATTCTTGTCTTTATTTCATGTTAATGTTTAGATGTTGGTCTTAAACCTCTCCAGATGGGCCTCTGCCTTTATTCAGGAGAACTGTTCATATTTGGGCCTGTGAAGGCCTCTGGGTAAAGTCTCCACAGTCCTCCAGAATCTGTTCTGATCTGAAGCTTTCTCACCTCGTTTTAGCCTTTTCTGCCCAAAACAAACTGGTTCATCATTTTCTCTAGAATTCTGAACATTGTTTATGGGACCAACACCGTTTTCCTTTAAAATATAGACAAACTCTTTAAATGTGACAAAAGTGTTCAGGCTGCTGTTGAATACAGACGACACACTTTAAAACCAACTCATTAAGAATATGATCATCTATAGGATTTATTCTAAACTAAATGGTACATACTCTACAGTTAAAGAGTTTGTATTATGAGCTGTGTTTTAGAAATAATTCTTTGCTCTGAACTTCCAGGGTTTAAGTCTCGGTAAAAGGCCCATGAGCCACAAACAGTTCTGGAGGAAGTAACGCAGTGGAAATACAGCAGTAAAAGTCAGTAGCTGTCTGTCCTCTGCCTCTGTAACAGTCCACACTGAGACAACAGCTTTAATAAAGTCAAAGACACTAATGTCACACTCACCTCCTCACACCAGGACAACAGCTTTAATAAAGTCAACACTAATGTCACACTCACCTCCTCACACCAGGACAACAGCTTTAATAAAGTCAACACTAATGTCACCCTCACCTCCTCACACCAGGACAACAGCTTTAATAAAGTCAAAGACACTAATGTCACACTCACCTCCTCACACCAGGACAACAGCTTTAATAAAGTCAAAGACACTAATGTCACACTCACCTCCTCACACCAGGACAACAGCTTTAATAAAGTCAAAGACACTAATGTCACACTCACCTCCTCACACCAGGACAACAGCTTTAATAAAGTCAACACTAATGTCACACTCACCTCCTCACACCAGGACAACAGCTTTAATAAAGTCAACACTAATGTCACACTCACCTCCTCACACCAGGACAACAGCTTTAATAAAGTCAACACTAATGTCACCCTCACCTCCTCACACCAGGACAACAGCTTTAATAAAGTCAACACTAATGTCACACTCACCTCCTCACACCAGGACAACAGCTTTAATAAAGTCAAAGACACTAATGTCACACTCACCTCCTCACACCAGGACAACAGCTTTAATAAAGTCAACACTAGTGTCACACTCACCGCCTCACACCAGGACAACAGCTTTAATAAAGTCAACACTAATGTCACACTCACCTCCTCACACCAGGACAACAGCTTTAATAAAGTCAACACTAATGTCACACTCACCTCCTCACACCAGGACAACAGCTTTAATAAAGTCAAAGACACTAATGTCACACTTACCTCCTCACACCAGGACAACAGCTTTAATAAAGTCAAAGACACTAATGTCACACTCACCTCCTCACACCAGGACAACAGCTTTAATAAAGTCAACACTAATGTCACACTCACCTCCTCACACCAGGACAACAGCTTTAATAAAGTCAACACTAATGTCACCTCACCTCCTCACACCTGGACAACAGCTTTAATAAAGTCAACACTAATGTCACACTCACCTCCTCACACCAGGACAACAGCTTTAATAAAGTCAAAGACACTAATGTCACACTCACCTCCTCACACCAGGACAACAGCTTTAATAAAGTCAAAGACACTAATGTCACACTCACCTCCTCACACCAGGACAACAGCTTTAATAAAGTCAAAGACACTAATGTCACACTCACCTCCTCACACCAGGACAACAGCTTTAATAAAGTCAAAGACACTAATGTCACACTCACCTCCTCACACCAGGACAACAGCTTTAATAAAGTCAACACTAATGTCACACTCACCTCCTCACACCAGGACAACAGCTTTAATAAAGTCAAAGACACTAATGTCACACTCACCTCCTCACACCAGGACAACAGCTTTAATAAAGTCAACACTAATGTCACCCTCACCTCCTCACACCTGGACAACAGCTTTAATAAAGTCAAAGACACTAGTGTCACACTCACCTCCTCACACCAGGACAACAGCTTTAATAAAGTCAAAGACACTAATGTCACACTCACCTCCTCACACCAGGACAACAGCTTTAATAAAGTCAACACTAATGTCACCCTCACCTCCTCACACCAGGACAACAGCTTTAATAAAGTCAACACTAATGTCACCCTCACCTCCTCACACCAGGACAACAGCTTTAATAAAGTCAAAGACACTAATGTCACACTCACCTCCTCACACCAGGACAACAGCTTTAATAAAGTCAACACTAATGTCACACTCGCCTCCTCACACCAGGACAACAGCTTTAATAAAGTCAACACTAATGTCACACTCACCCTCACCTCCTCACACCAGGACAACAGCTTTAATAAAGTCAAAGACACTAATGTCACACTCACCTCCTCACACCAGGACAACAGCTTTAATAAAGTCAACACTAATGTCACACTCACCTCCTCACACCAGGACAACAGCTTTAATAAAGTCAACACTAATGTAACACTCACCTCCTCACACCAGGACAACAGCTTTAATAAAGTCAAAGACACTAATGTCACACTCACCTCCTCACACCAGGACAACAGCTTTAATAAAGTCAACACTAATGTCACACTCACCTCCTCACACCAGGACAACAGCTTTAATAAAGTCAACACTAATGTAACACTCACCTCCTCACACCAGGACAACAGCTTTAATAAAGTCAACACTAATGTCACACTCACCTCCTCACACCAGGACAACAGCTTTAATAAAGTCAACACTAATGTCACACTCACCTCCTCACACCAGGACAACAGCTTTAATAAAGTCAACACTAATGTCACACTCACCTCCTCACACCAGGACAACAGCTTTAATAAAGTCAACACTAATGTCACACTCACCTCCTCACACCAGGACAACTGCTTTAATAAAGTCAAAGACACTAATGTCACACTCACCTCCTCACACCAGGACAACAGCTTTAATAAAGTCAAAGACACTAATGTCACACTCACCTCCTCACACCAGGACAACAGCTTTAATAAAGTCAACACTAATGTCACACTCACCTCCTCACACCAGGACAACAGCTTTAATAAAGTCAACACTAATGTCACACTCACCTCCTCACACCAGGACAACAGCTTTAATAAAGTCAACACTAATGTCACACTCACCTCCTCACACCAGGACAACAGCTTTAATAAAGTCAACACTAATGTCACACTCACCTCCTCACACCAGGACAACAGCTTTAATAAAGTCAACACTAATGTCACACTCACCTCCTCACACCAGGACAACAGCTTTAATAAAGTCACAGACACTAATGTCTCACTCACCTCCTCACACCAGGACAACAGCTTTAATAAAGTCAACACTAATGTCACACTCACCTCCTCACACCAGGACAACAGCTTTAATAAAGTCAACACTAATGTCACACTCACCTCCTCACACCAGGACAACAGCTTTAATAAAGTCAACACTAATGTCACACTCACCTCCTCACACCAGGACAACAGCTTTAATAAAGTCAACACTAATGTCACACTCACCTCCTCACACCAGGACAACAGCTTTAATAAAGTCAAAGACACTAATGTTACACTCACCTCCTCACACCAGGACAACAGCTTTAATAAAGTCAAAGACACTAATGTCACACTCACCTCCTTACACCAGGACAACAGCTTTAATAAAGTCAACACTAATGTCACACTCACCTCCTCACACCAGGACAACAGCTTTAATAAAGTCAAAGACACTATTGTCACACTCACCTCCTCACACCAGGACAACAGCTTTAATAAAGTCAAAGACACTAATGTCACACTCACCTCCTCACACCAGGACAACAGCTTTAATAAAGTCAACACTAATGTCACACTCACCTCCTCACACCAGGACAACAGCTTTAATAAAGTCAAAGACACTAATGTCACACTCACCTCCTCACACCAGGACAACAGCTTTAATAAAGTCAAAGACACTAATATCACACTCACACCACGACACAGCAAAATGGAGTCTTTCCGTGGATACTTTCACTTTCGTTTGAGTCACGTGATCAGAAAGCAGAACACTAATTTCACAACAAACGTATTCTCCTGTTTATAGATTACAGACATTATTAACCAAAACTAAAAACCAAAACTAATGATGTATTTTTAAGAGCCTTGGTCTTTTATTTTATTTTATTTTACTATAAACAAAATAATACTTCCCTCAAACCTTTGTGGCCCTGTGTAATTATTGTGGTCAGACTAAATATTTGACAAATAAAGGCTTAATTCAAATAAATTTGTGTAATAAATAAATCACCAGATTATAATAAAAGTAAATGTTTTGTTTAAATAATTGTATTGAACCGTTTTTGTCAAAAGTGTTTGAATGATTCCACTTCCTTCACTGTTTCTTTGTGATTGGTCAGTTGTTGCAGTCAGTTAAGGTTATTCGTTTGTGATTGGCAGAAGCATAGTTGCCAGGTTTGCCGTTTTTCCTGCACAACTGGGTTCCTTTCAAAATAAATTTGTAAGGAAATTTATAGCGCTGCAGCTTTCTTGGGCTATTTTTCACAAATGTTTGCTTGTAGACAAAGACAAACGAAAATGCAACAGTGAACTAGTTGTATGTGAATGTTCTCAGTCATCCAGAACATCTTGAAAAAAAGTGCTCTGACCGGTCAGTGGCAGTCACACCACAGAGAGCGCAGTCCTATAAATGTCCTATAAATGGTCCGGACCATGTCCTTGTTACAGAACAGACCGCTCTTTTGTTCAAATCCTGCGTGTTTCTAAGTTTTCCCGAGGTCTGACAAGAAAACAAACCAAAACAATATTGTCCAACTAAACACAATGAGAAGCTAAAATGCATGGGGTGGCTAGGTAGACTGTTGGCAATACAGAATATCACAATACAGAAGTGAATCTACTTCATCTCATTATATTGTATCCTTACCTCCTTCACAAGATGTCTGAGTTTCCCATATGTAATTAAATGAACTAATGAATCAAATACACACGTATCATAGTATGCATTCAACGCATTATGTTTATATTTCAGAGCAATTTAAATTTTGAAGGGAACATGGTTTTTAAAAATTTTAAAATGCATGATTTCCTTTAATCACACTTTAATAATTCATAGTTCATAAAGACCTCACCTGAAGCCCTGAAGGTCCAGCTACTTCTTCCTCAACAAGCTTTATGACATTTTTCACAAGATGTCTGAGTTTCCTATATGTAATTAAATAACTAATGAATAAAATACACACGTACCATAGTATGCATTCAAAACATCATGTTTATATTTTAGAGCCATTTTTAAATATGAAGGGGACCTGGTTTTGTGGATTTATGTGTTGATATTTATGTTAATCTATGTGTTAAGTTTGTCTGTATGAGACTAGCAGTAAGCTAGATCAACATTAGAATAAAATACAGATCATATTCTAACATTATATTATTGTTGAACTATATAACATTGATTAGTGACTGGTCAGTCACTACTGCTAGTTTATTTGTGTGGCTAGCTAGTTATTTAGCCTTCTTACACTCGGACTCTGCTTTATGAAAAAGCTTCTTATGTCCCCTTTTTTCGTCTTGGTTGGCATTTACAAAGTACAAAAAGGGACAAAAACGGAATACTAAAATGTTTTTACTCTGGCCTTTGTATGTGGCAGAGAGACAGCCCTGGTGACTTACCGTCAGCGCCGTCAACGCCAACGGCGTCGTCCAACGCCAACAACGCCAACGGGCGTCCTCAACGCCAACGGCGTCGTAACGCGTCAACGGCGTCGTCAACCCCGCCGCCAATCAAATTACGGCGTTTCTTGTGCTGCCGTCGTCCTGGCCGTTAGAATCCATCCAAATAGCAGAGCAAAGGAGCGTGCTAAATATTGGTGGGGACAAATTTGCCATCTCAAAATATTGATAGACTAGTACCTAGCGTCCCTCCTAAACCTACGCCCATGCTAAAATGCTATAGTAACATATCTTATTAGCATTTGGGCTAAAACCACCATCGAGTGTGTCCCTTTTAAAGGAACACAATCACCTCCTCACACCAGGACAACAGCTTTAATAAAGTCAAAGACACTAATGTCACACTCACCTCCTCACACCAGGACAACAGCTTTAATAAAGTCAAAGACACTAATGTCACACTCACCTCCTCACACCAGGACAACAGCTTTAATAAAGTCAAAGACACTAATGTCACACTCACCTCCTCACACCAGGACAACAGCTTTAATAAAGTCAACACTAATGTCACACTCACCTCCTCACACCAGGACAACAGCTTTAATAAAGTCAACACTAATGTCACACTCACCTCCTCACACCAGGACAACAGCAACATGTCCGTCTGATACTTTTACTTCCTACCTGTGTCAGGTGAGACACGCCCCTCCCCCACCTGTGTCAGATGAGAGCAGCCCGTCCCTTCTACATTTACTGAGTCAAGACAATTCAAGAAATGAGTCAAAGAACTGAACTGGAAATATTAAAAAAATCGAATAAAATTTTGGGGAAATTATGAAATGTAGATTTAACAACCTTCTTCAAAGTAAATGTAAAGAATAAAAACAAAAATAAATAAACAAAATAAATGGAATAAAAATTCAAATTGATGCATTAAACTTTGTGCTATTATTTAATGTTTTTAAAAATGCTAAAATGGAAGACAAAGAAAATGTAGCATAGACTCTGAAGATCAGTAAAAACACCTGAAAAACACATTTATGGCTTGTAATAAAAATAAAGATGGAAATCTGTGTAAAATGAAAGAGAAAGAAGAGCCTTCAGAGAACTGTGCTGTTGCAAATGAAAAAATATGAGACGATAAAGATAGTCTGGACTCTCTTTTAGACTCTGTCTCAACACAGCCTCGTACACTTCAACATACTTCTCAGAGAAATCTCTAAAAGTGCAGCTGTCCAAGCTCTAAAACAACTTAATCCTGGTAAAAGGCCAGACTGAGTCGATAAGATACTTTTGAACTTTACTTTAAACTAACTCTGATGTCTCTGTCAGACTTTAAGATGTTGGAGAAGATTAGCCCTCGCTGGATTAAAGCACATTTGGAGGAATTTAACTTGACTCGACTCGACGAGAGCAAAGCACAACAGCAGCTGACCACACTTACAGCTGACTGTCACGGGCTGAGTGTTTAAGAGGAATGGAGAAGTCTGACAGTTAGAAACATTGAGGAGTTAAACAAGTGTCAGTGATCACCTGCACATCTGGAAACACTCAATGTAACATCTGAGCCACACTTTTACAATGAGCCTGAGACACACACAGGGGTCAAAAGGACAATTACACTGAGACAGAGAATTGAACAGGTCCAACTGGATCTGGAGGGAATTGAATAAACTGAGTACAATACTCATGATGTAGAGCCTGATATTGATCCTGACAACAGTTTCCTTTCTACCATGACCAATAACTGTAATTACTAAACAAATGAACAATACAGAAATAATTAAACAGTCTATTATCCATTTCAACATCAGAAGTATGGACAAGTTTCACTGCAATAAAAGAATATTTACTAAACTTTGTTCATCCTGTAAGTGTTAAAGCCAAATCTGAAACCTGGTTCAATCAAGAGAAAGTATGGTCTTCATTATGTAAATAGACAAAATAAAAAAGGAGGTGGGGTTATAATGTAATGTTTAACAATATAAATCAATAATGTTAATAAAAAAACACTATTATAAGTGTGTTTATAGATGACCTGGTCAAGTGTTATACTTTTAATGAAGAGATGGAGAATCTGTTTTCAGCCGTTAACAATAAACCCATATTCATCTGTGGAGACTTCAACTTTGACCTTTTAAATCCAAACAAACACAAACTGATTGTAGCTAAACCCCAGCCAGACAATGGTGAAGCGTACTGATATTTCAAAAAGCTTTTTATTTTCGTACACTTTTTCTTCTTGAAACACCGTAAGAGCTACAGGACAGATAAATAACATAAATTAGCTCTTACGAACACAACATTAGCCGAAAGCTTATGTTAACATAACTTCACATGACAAGTGATACATATTTAAACACTTCTTCAAACCGAATAAAATTAACCTACGTATTAATACACATAAACATTAAACAAACTAAAAACAATACCTTGTTCCCGTTCCAGCTAGGTGCTTAATTATCCGCTCCTTTCCTTTAGAATTTAATGATTTCGAAGCGTTTTATATAGCCATGAGATTAGTTTTTTCCTTTTTTCCGTGTGTGCGTCACATTAACCAGTCCCGCCCTTCTAGACTCGAAATTAACATTCCACTATAGAGGTGGAAATAAAGAACTCATTACATTAACATAGAAGAAAAATAAAATAAAGTTCAAAAGAAATTACTACTTATTAACTCTTTCCTTAGAGTTAGTTACACTCCCACCAATCATGAGTGAATAATGGGATGGTACACATACCACCTTAGGCACGAATGATTTTAACTGAAAATTGCCTTCCCTGAGCCCATATAAGAACAAAGACAACTTATGCTAATTTTGGAAACTTATCTATAACTATGTAATATTTTGCCCTATGGAGGGAATGAGCAGATTTAATTAGTCTCCAGCAGCAGAACAAGCTTCTGGACTGGGCGCTCAACTTCGGACACCTTGTGAAGACGTTCACCTTTCTTGCCAAGCTTACTGTCACCAAGCTGGATTTTGACTCTCCGAACAAGTCCATCTTTGTCAGTAGTGGTTTCTGAAACCCTACCCAATCTCCACTCGTTCCTGTGCACATCCTCTCCTTTTATGATTACAATATCTCCAACTTGTAAATTTCTTCTTGGAGCATGCCAGCGCTGTCTGAGAGCAATGTTGGCAAGGTATTCCCTTCGCCATCGACTCCAAAACTGTTCTGCGAGATATTGAACATGTCTCCACCTTTTCTTGCCATACACATCTTCTCTGACGAATTCACCAGGAGGAGGCAAGGCCTGGACGGATTTCATTGTCAGAAGATGATTAGGGGTTAGTGGTTCGAGGCTATTGGGGTCACTGAGATTGTCAACAGTCAAAGGACGACTATTGACTATAGCCATAGCCTCGTAGAAAAAGGCCCGTAGCGAAGCCTCATTTAATCTACCAGAAGAAAGGGCAAGAGTGGACCTTAGAACGCTTCTTACTGTCCTTATTTGTCTTTCCCAAACTCCTCCGGCATGGCTAGAATGGGGTGCGTTCATGCTGAAGTCGCACTGCTTCTCTGCAAGAAATACAGCCAGACGGTCTGCATCGACTTCCTTTAGAGCTTCTTTAAACTCATTTTTGGCTCCTACGAAGTTGCTTCCTTGATCAGATTTGATCTGACGAACAGTACCACGTATGGCGATGAAACATCGAAGGCCATTTATGAAGGCATCTGTTGACATGTCTTCAAGAATCTCAATATGAACAGCGCGGGAACTAAGGCAAGTAAAGAGAAGGCCGTACCTCTTGTTCTCTTTTCTTCCCTGCTTTGTGATGAATGGACCGAAGCAGTCCATTGCACAAAAGGTGAAGGGGGGTGATGGCTCCAACCGATCAGGAGGTAGATCGGCCATCCTTTGCTCTTCCATAGGTCTGCGTTGCCGTCTACAGATGACACATTGACGAATGTAGGATGCAACCGCCCGATTGATTCCCGTAATCCAGTAGCCGTTGCGCCTTATTTCATTTATGGTAAGGCCTTTACCTTGATGTTTCATCTTCTCGTGACAATAAGCAATAATCATCTTCGTGATATGATGATCTTTGGGAATGATTGCAGGGTGCTTGATGAAGTGGGGAAGAGTGGAGTTGCACAGCCTCCCTCCCACCCTGAGGACACCGTCTTTGTGGAGAAAAGGATCAAGAGCATGTAATGGATTGTGACGCGGTAGAGGGATCCCTTTGCTCAGCAGTTTTAACTCTTCATGATACACATTTTTCTGCAGATGTTTGATTAAGCAATGTTCTGCCTCTTCTCGTTCTGTTACAGAGGTGAGATTGTTTGATCTGTTCTTGCTTATGCGCCTGAGAATGCGTGCAACTGCTCGCGTAGCTAGCGACCATGATGAGAACTTAGACAAGCGATCAATGAGACTCACAAATTCAGTGGCTTTAGTACTGAGCGCTTGAACACTTCTGACCTCTGGATCTCCGACGGTTAACTCTGATATTTCATCTGTAGCCAACTTTATTTTCTTGTTCCATAGGAACTTGGGTCCAGTGAGCCAGGTAGATGACAAAAGCTCACTGGCAGTTAAGCCTCGAGAAGCATGGTCAGCAGGATTCTCACTTGTTGGGACATATCGCCACTGTTGTGGGGCTGAGCTGAGCTGAATCTTCTGAACCCGGTTAGCCACAAACGTATGAAATCGTCGTGCTTCATTTCTTATATAACCTAAGACCACTTTAGAGTCGGTCCAGAAGAACTCCTCTGCGTTTATACATCCCAATTCCTCCTTAAGCATGTTGCTTATCTTCACGGAAACAACTGCTGCTGTCAATTCTAATCTTGGGATGGTTGTGACCTTGGTTGGAGAGACACGTGATTTTCCTACAACTAAAGCACAATGAATTTCACCCTCTTCGTTTTGGAGTCGCAGGTATGAACACTGGCCGTAACCCTTCACACTGGCATCAGAGAAATGATGCAGCTCTGTCTTTGAGACCCTTCCGAATCCAGCAGGTGAGTAGGTACGGGATATGGTGAAATTATCCAAGTGGGCTAGATCACTTCTCCATTGTTCCCATTTTGGGCGAAGCTCGTCAGTAAGAGGATCGTCCCAGCCAGTGCCCCGTCTACACATCTCCTGGAGAATGATCTTCGCTTTTAGGATAACTGGAGCCACAAACCCAAGGGGATCATACAGAGAAGCTACTGTAGATAAAATGCCACGTCGAGTCGCTGGCTGCTCTTTAAGACTGACGTTAAGCTTAAAGCGGTCAGACTCCACATCCCATTGAATCCCGAGAGCTCTCTCAAGTGGCAAATCCTCAAATGCGAGATCCATATCCTTCACGTTGATTGCTCGTTCGGAGGGTGGTATACTCTCTAATACCTTTCTGTCATTAGACACAAACTTATGTAGTCGGAGACCACCCATGGCGCAGAGTTCACGAGCTTCCCTGGCAAGCTGAATAGCATCTTCAGTGTTTTCAACACTCGTGAGCCCATCATCTACGTAAAAGTCCCTCATGACAAATCTCGAGCCTTGAGTGTAGATGTCACAATTCTCCTTAGCTAGGTGTTTCATCCCATAGTTAGCACATCCCGGAGAGGAAGCTGCACCGAACAGATGCACTTTCATGCGAAACTCGCTGGGCTGTGAGTTCAAATCTCCTTGCTTCCACCAAAGAAAGCGCAGAAAGTTGCGATCAGCTTCGACCACATGAAACTGATGGAACATCTTCTGAATGTCGCACATCAATGCAATGGGGTGCTGTCGGAAACGGATGAGAACTCCACTTAAGTTGTTCAACATGTCAGGCCCAGAGAGGAGGTGATCATTCAAGCTTGTTCCCTTGTATCTGGCTGAGCAATCGAACACTACACGAAGTTTGTTTGGCTTCTTCGTATGATGCACTCCATGATGGGGAATGTACCATCTCTCTCCTTCACTCCCACCGTCCTTGACCTGCTCAGCATCTCCATTTATGATGACTTCCTCCATGAACTCAACATAAAGCTTCTTCAACCTTTCATCCCGTTGTAATTTCCTTTTAAGGTGAAGGAGGCGTGTCATAGCGGAGCCTTTGTTGTCAGGCAAGCTGGGTCTGGTTTTAAAAGGCAGAGGCATCTCATAATGGCCCTGTATATTTTTCCTTATTCCCTCATCCAGTATGTTGAGGAATGTGATGTCGTCTTGTGACACAATTTTGTTGTCGTTACTGCCATCTTTGAAGTCAAACTCTAAAATGCGAATGACGTCTGTAGGTGTTATCGGAGGTAGCTCCTTAACTGTAATTCTGTGACACAAGTGGTGTGTGCTCAACACATCGTGGGTTTGTCGTGAGCGCCCTACAATACTCCATCCTAAATCCGTCCTTACAGCATAGGGTTCCTCGTCTTCTCCTAAAAGGACTTGCCTTGGTGCCATAGCTCTTGAGCAGTTGTAGCCGATCAAAAGACCTACTACACAGTCCTTCAGTGGTTGGATTTCATCCACGATTTCTGCAAGATGACTCCATTGTTTAGCCGTCTCACAGGTTGGAATGTGAGAACGGTTAACAGGTATGCAGTCCTTTGTATAGGCGACTGGAAGATCAACTTGAACTGCGGAACTGTATCCTCTAACACGAAGTCCAGAAACACCTTTGCTTGTGAGCACTGTATCTTTACCACTCATAGTCGTTAACTTCAATTTTACTGGATACTTGTCAGCATTAAGACCATCACTCACTTCTTCATCAATAAACGTAGTGTCGCTTTGAGTGTCAAGTAGTGCATACACAAGTTTCTCAGTTGTTGGATCATTTTTAGATGAAACCCAGACTGGTATCACCATTGATGTGTTAGATGAGCCTTCACCTGCTACACTGAGTGATGTTGCAGCAGCACCTCGATTTGTCTCTGGTTCTGATGTAGACTTTTCTCTTTTATAGTTGTCATCATGCAGAGCTGTAGGATGCTTTCCTTTACAGTGGTCACAAAAATGACGATGAATACAGTTTCTCACACTGTGGCCAGGTTTCAGGCATCCGTAGCAGAGTTTCATCTCCTTTATGTAGTTGCGTCGCTCAACCAACGCCATCTCAGTGAACTTAGAGCATGCATGAAGCTGGTGTTTATTATCTTGACAAAGTATACATGAAGTCTTAGCCTTCCTTTGTACTGACTTGTGGTTTTCGTTGTCAGTGACTGTTTGAGTGACAAGAACACTAGCCTTGTTTTTCTTCACATCTCTGAGATTTCTCTTCTTGGTGACAGAATCTGATGAATGAAGGGCATTAAAGGAGGTAATGGGATTGCATGCAATCTCGGCTTCGTTTGACGTGAATCTAGCAAACTCCTTGAAACTTGGGAATTCTTGGTTTCCATTTAAGCTTTGCGTGACTTGTCGGTTCCAACTTAAAGCTGCCCAGTCTGGCAATTTGTGAACGAGCTTCCGATTCTCCTCCCAGTCATTTAATATGTCGAGACCCTTGACATAAGGCATGGCATCTTGACACGCATTCAGAAAATCTGAGAAGCGTCTCAGTCCTTCAGCATCCTTTGATTGAATTCTCGGCCAGTTGATGAGCTTCTCTCTGAATGCTCTCTGAATGGTGAATGGTTGACCAAAGCGACGATTTAATTTGTCCCATGCATCTTGGTATGCTTCATTGTCATTTCGGTAAAAGTTGCCATCTAAAACCTGCCGTGCTGGGCCACCAACATATTTTTTTAGATAGTATAGTTTTTCAGCTGGTGTGATTGCCCTTTGGTCAATTAGTGAGATGAACGCTGCTTTCCATTCAATGAATTGTATGGGATCGCCATTAAAGACAAAAGGCTCAGGAACAGGAAGCCTATTTAAGGCTATGTTGTCTTGAAGGATCTGCGCGAGAGAGGGAATGTCTGTACAACGGGGCAATGCATCTTGAGAGGGAGAGACCGTAGATCCAGGCACATTCTTTACTTCCATGTTCCTATCTGTTTTAACATAGGTAGCGTCCTTGTGTTCTCCTTTTGTCTCCTTTTCATAAACCTTCAACTTGGCTTGAGCTGCCCGTATCTCCTTTTCTGCCTGCAATCGCTCCAGCTCACGCCTTCGTGCCTCTAGAGCCTTGCGTTGTTGTTCCTCTAACTCTCTTATGGAATCTTTTTGCTTTTCTTCCTCTAGTAGCATCTGATAATTTGCTTCTTTCACTGCTAGTTCAGCTGCTGCATCTGCGCGTTTTGCTGTCATGACTGTAGTTGTGGAGTAATGATCAGATTGGCTGTGACTTATCAAAGAAGCTGCAGATCCATAGACAGACTTTGCATAGTCATGGCGAAGCAGTTCATGAAGGCGGTGTCTTTCCTGCTGCTCATTAAACCCGCTTTCCTCATCTATAGCTCTGCTGTAGGCAATGTTGATGATTTCTGTTGTCACCGATTCACATGTATCAACTCTTCTTCTTATGTCGGTGGAGGGTGTAGTGAGATTTCGAATTTCATAATAAATGTTCATTACGTCTTCTTTATCTTTCTTAAGCTCTTCAATGAGAGGCCAGAGCTGACTCTCTGACATATAAGTTTTTAGCTGATCTCTTGCCTTCCGTGTGTGGAGCTTCCACTGCTCGTACATGGCATACAGTCTTTTCTCTTTTTTCTTGGCCTCTTCATATTGATATGCGCGCATCTTCTCTGTAGGATGGCGTGTGCGGTCGGAGCGTCTTGGACCTTCAAGAGCATTATCATCCTTGTTGAGTTTGCCTTGGAGATCAGTTGAACTTTGTCGATTAGCTTCATTTGTTTTCTTCAGACACGGTCTCTCTGTTGAGTCTACTATTATGTGGACTTCACCTTGTAAATCCTCATGCTGATAACCAGCCATCTGGTCCTCCACCTCTGTCTCATTACCTGACTCTGACATTATCACCTTAAATTTTTAAACTCTAATGGCAGAAGAAGACCCTTTAGCAGATATAATAAAGCCCTTGTTATGAACTGAATAAACATAAAATATCAGAACATCAGTTTAAAGTGGTTAGCACATATGCATTTACAGATAGACACTCAAATGACTGTAATAACTATTGGTGTAAATACCACAAAACAAAGTTATCAAAGTTTTTAAATCCAATGGGCAAAATGAAAATGTGAAATCCTCAAAAAACAGTTAACTAAATGTATAAATGCAGAGTCCAAAATAAAAATAAAAAGTCTATGTGTTCTTAATTAGAAAGAGTCCATGTGAATGCACAAGGGCATGAGTGTAAATGTAACCACAGGTTTTTGTTTCTCTCGTTGACGAGACGGCAAGTATTAAATGTTCAGTCTGAGAAGCCGTTAATCCGTTGTTCGCCTTTTGCAGTACTATAGACTGTATTAGTGGGTTAATACTCACAGACCTGCATTAATGTCCGTGAATGAGGCTGTACTTGACCATTGCATCGAATCCGTGAAACCGCTGTCAAACATAGGTCAGGCACGAGGCTTGAAGATGCTGCTTGAGTCCATGCTGGCACAATGTAGCAGAAGCTGTAGCCGGCGCCGTGAAGACCCTCCGTAGCCCGTTGTAGACAACACGTCGTCAGTATCGATGCGGGTCAAGCTCTTACTGTAGCTAAACCCCAGCCAGACAATGGTGAAGCGTACTGATATTTCAAAAAGCTTTTTATTTTCGTACACTTTTTCTTCTTGAAACACCGTAAGAGCTACAGGACAGATAAATAACATAAATTAGCTCTTACGAACACAACATTAGCCGAAAGCTTATGTTAACATAACTTCACATGACAAGTGATACATATTTAAACACTTCTTCAAACCGAATAAAATTAACCTACGTATTAATACACATAAACATTAAACAAACTAAAAACAATACCTTGTTCCCGTTCCAGCTAGGTGCTTAATTATCCGCTCCTTTCCTTTAGAATTTAATGATTTCGAAGCGTTTTATATAGCCATGAGATTAGTTTTTTCCTTTTTTCCGTGTGTGCGTCACATTAACCAGTCCCGCCCTTCTAGACTCGAAATTAACATTCCACTATAGAGGTGGAAATAAAGAACTCATTACATTAACATAGAAGAAAAATAAAATAAAGTTCAAAAGAAATTACTACTTATTAACTCTTTCCTTAGAGTTAGTTACACTGATGAATTCATTGAAAGAATGTCCTCCATGTCTTTGTTTCCATCTTTTACAAAACCCAGTAGAATTACATCACACAGTACAACTTTAACAACATCTTTACAAATAACTCCACAATAACTCAACTAACCACCTGCTTATTTGTGATTTTACGGACCACGGACCTGTTTTTACCAAATATGACTTTAATATTTCTAAAACTAAAGAAATCTGTAACGTAAGCTGCAGAAGATTACAAACTCATGAAGCAATGAATGCATTTAATAATGAGCTGAGAGTTAAAGACTGGAGCTGCGTTTGTGGAGAGACAGACACAGACAGAGCCTGCAATCACTTTTTAGAAATATTCACAACATTATATGATAAGCACTGCCACATTTCAGTTTACAGTAAACACAAGAAATATTTAAAATGTCCCTGCTCGACTAAAGGCTCACGAAATGCACGTAAAAGAAAAATAATCTCATAAAATGTTGATTAAATTGAAAACAAAAGAAGCTGAGAATAGATATAAGTTGTTCAAAAATAAGTTAAGCAAAGTAATATTAAAAAATATATATTATGAGACATTATTAATTGAGAATAAACCCAACACAAAAGGAAGATGGGACGTATTAAAGAGAATATTTTGTTGAGTCAAACGGTGAGTATCACAACATGAACAGAGCAGTAACAGCTTCAATACATCTTTGTAAACATTGGCCCTGATTTAAAAATCCCAGACAAACAAATAGAACACATTATTGAAAACATTTAAAATACTTTAAACACTATCTTTCTTTCAGCAGTTAGTGAGAAAGAAATAATGAGTCCAAAATCCCAAAATAATGATTGAATGGACCGTGACTCCATCAATATGGCACTATTTAAACAACTCTAACACATCTGTCACTTCAAAACCATTGTGTTCTCAAGGAAATAAAAACAAACATCATTTTAACAATTACAGTCCAATTTCACTGCTTCATCAATTAAAAAAAAAATATAGAAAAAATATTTATTACTCGATTAGAAAAAAATGTTGAATATAAACTGATTAATGAAAGTAAATAAGATTCATAAATAAAAGATCTACATCAATGGATATAAATGATGCAACAGAACAATTATCAAAAGCACTGGAAAATAAAAAACTTACCATTGGAATATTCATTGATCTGAAAAAAGCCTTTGACACAATCACACAATACTCCTCCAAAAGTTAGAAAGGTCTGGGACACGAGGGGGGGCTGGACACTGGCTCAAAAGATACTTAAGCCACAGATTACAATCTGTGCAGATGCTCCTCATCTGACTGTCCTGTCATTTCCTGCGGTGTCCCCCAGGGGTCAGTACTGGGCCCGAAATGATTCTTTTGTACATCATTGATATATTTAATGTTTCACAGTGACTTAAGTGTGTTTGGTTTGAAGATGACACCTCCCTTTTCTGTTGTGATGACAATTGACTGTTACTTATTTATACGTCTACACTTTACCTCCTCCTTGTGTTTTTAAAGTTTAAGTTTTTT
Source organism: Neodontobutis hainanensis (assembly GCA_024349245.1). Taxonomy (NCBI): domain Eukaryota; kingdom Metazoa; phylum Chordata; class Actinopteri; order Gobiiformes; family Odontobutidae; genus Neodontobutis; species Neodontobutis hainanensis. The sequence continues at coordinate 111,452 of JALDNG010000332.1, read as the reverse complement.
GTACCTGTTCATTTGCTCTGTCCATGGAGCGCACCTGTTCACATGTCACTGCCGGTTGTATGTTCTGTGTATAACTGTGTCTGTGACGACTAAACACTCTTGAATCTTGAATCTTGAACACACAAAGCCACATCAGTGTGATGTGATCGGTGGAGGGGGGCGTGTGAGGATGGACCAGTTGAAGTTTATGAAGGGTTTTTTGAGGAAGACCAAACAGAAGAGAGTAGAAGGTCATAGGTTATTTGAAGGAGGGCAGTTTCAATGTGGAGGGGTCGGAGCCAGATTGAATTTTAGATCGAGATTATTGGAAGAAAAGTGAGTGTGAATTTGAGCAGCAACAGTTTTTTGATGAAGAAGAAGAAGATTGGAGATCGGGCGGAAGTTATTAAACCCGAGCCTGTTTTTTGGTGTGTCTGCTCGAAAAGGACATGTCACAGAATATTTTGTCTGTATCTCTGTAACTACAGGGTTTATTTAAATCATTCTGGTGTTTTTTTCAATGTGCATGTTACAGTTTCAGAAAAAATACAGATGGAAAACAGCAAAATAAACCCAAAAAACGACAAAAAAAAAACGATATTTAAAATAATATCCTCTTTAGATGAAGGCAGCTGCTGCTCAAACACTATTTTAAATCACAGCCACATGTCAACATTTACCTGGACCAAATATAATTCTTCTAATGTCAAACAAACCAAAAGTATTAAGACTTGAGTCTGAAATGTTCAGGCGGAGGCTCCATTATAAGCAACAGGGCAGAGTCTGTTTTTGTTTGCTGCTGTTTGGTCTGTGTTCGGAGTTGTTGTGTTGCTCTGTTAAATGTACATTTATTAGATGTGCTTGTAGCTGAGTCTCAGCTGATCCATGTCATGTGCTGCTTTGCCATAATAGTCTTGGGCTGTGTATTGTATCATGCTGTTTGTTTGCTTTGAGGACATGATCCAGTTTTTCTCGACAGTATTTCCATCGGGCCTCCTTTTGATCTTAACTGTCTGAGTTCTGGACTGACCAGGCTGTGGAGTGAGTGAATGAGACAGATGTGCTTCTGAGTGGAGCCAGATTATTGAGGACGCTCTGGAGGTGTGTGTTGTAGTGTGAGAGTAATTGTTCAGGGGAATGAAGGTTGTCTGTACAGGGGAGGTTATCAATGTGAAGGGATAAAGTGCCCAAGTCAACGTCCTTCATTTTGAGTAAATGAATAATGTGTTTAAGGTTTATTTGGACAGACACAGATGAACAGTGAATGAGAGCAGTGAGAGATCAGAGAATAGGAGGTTCTTTACAGTCAGTAGGTGTAATGTCAGAGCAGCAGATGAGCTCCAGAAGAGGTTGGGAGAGGTCAACAAACCCCGTTGGAGTAGCGTCGTTGAGAGGAATTCAATCATTCGGCTGCTGCCACGTCTCCATTAAACAGAGAAAGTCCATGTCCAGTCGAGGCTTGTAGCGGCAGGT
>JALDNG010000332.1:0-105000 GCA_024349245.1 Neodontobutis hainanensis | reverse complement strand
AGAGGAAAGGAAAGCTCTGTGCAGTTTCTGTGGATTCAGCAGAGCTTTGTCTCCAGAGACACTTTTATAGATTTTACAGAGAATCAGACGAGGCTCTGATTGGCCTCTGTTCACTACAGCATCTACTCACCCCAGAGTCTCCAGTCGACAGTGAGGACTCTGTTGGAGTTCAAGCAGCTCCTCAATATCTGACTCCATCAGGTCGTTACCCCACAGCTCCAGTTCTCTCAGATGTGAGGGGTTGGACTTCAGAGCTGAGGCCAGAGAAGAACAGCTGGACTTTGACAAATTGCAGTAGTACAATCTGAAAAAATAATAAATGTTGGAGGTTAATCCAATAATAATCAAGACACTCAGTTATAAAGAATACACAGTCTTTATTTCATTTGTTGGAGGTCTTCACGTCTTCAGGTCACACCAATGATTGTAAATATAGTGGAAGCTCATTGGTCCCAGTTCTGCAAAATGTGTGAAAGCAGTGAGAAGTGAGAAAGTTATTTGTCTGTCCTCTGTCCGCTCCGGCTCTGCCGACAGTCTCTCTGCTAGTCCCACTCCCGCCAAACCCTTTCCCCGAAACAGAACCATCCTGTGGTTGTTTCATCCACAGATCCTGCCGTTAGTCATCTACACAGCACCAGTGTTAGCTAGTTCTCCCAAACGTCCTTTCAGCTCTGTTTATGTTCATTTAACCCAGGCCTGATACTGCGGTAAATGGTAAATGGCAAGCATTTATTTAGCTCTTTTTGCAGCCTTCTTGGTCACCCAAAGCACTTTACATTGTGCTTCCCCATTCACACACATTCACACCTGGGGCCGACAGAGCCATACAAACGGCGCTCACAGCCTTCTCCGATCACTACGAAACACACCGCTACAGTCACACACATTCATATACCCATGCTATGGACACTGGAGGCAAAGAAGGTTAAGTGTGTTGCCCAAGGAAACAACAACAGTTTGAACTTTGAAGAGAGTGGGAATCGAACCACCAACCTTCTGATTTAAGGACGACGCTCTACCACTGAGCCCCTATAATATCTGAAGGGTGTCTCCATCAAACATTTTCTTCTTTTACGTTTGTCCAAGACACATTTTCTTTTACATTCAGATGTAAATGAAAATATGACTTTTTAAAGTGATCTGGTTCAAAGAGAAGGTCTGGACTTTTATGGATCAAAAAAAGAGGAGAAAGTACAACTCACTATTTCTGAGCTAGGTGGATTGGAAAAAGACTGACACTGATTTACTGAAGACTTTTCATTTGTTCTTTGGCCAAGCATCCCTCTCATAAACATGATACAGTGTGACTTTATGAGCTGTTTGTTCAAACCCAAGAGTCAGAGAAAAGAAGAGAAGGACCAGTGACTGACCTCAGAGTCTCCAGTCGACAGTTTGGACTCAATAGTCCGTCACACAACTCCTTCATTCCTGACTTTATAAGTTTGTTCCAACTCAGGTCCAGTTCTCTCAGATGAGAGGGACTGGACTTCAGAGCCGACGACAGAACTTCACAGTGAATCTTTGAGAGTCCACAACCAGAAAGTCTGTAAACACAGTAACATTAAGTCAAACATTAGAGATGTAAAGGTTCTCAGTCGTCCAGGTCACAGATGTGTTTTTATTGTAAATGTTGAGACTGGCTCCAGTTACAGGCTCAGATCGATTGAAGTGATGCAGCGTCACAAAAGATGTTTTTGATGCAGAAATGGTGCTTTCACAGTTTAACCCTGGGACTGTCTCACTGACCATGTTTTTGGGAGTTTCTGTTTCACAATAAAAGAGAAATAAACTGTTGAGGAGACTATTTAAATGAGGCACAGCTCGATTTAAGAAGGTTTGAGACTCGGAACAAAATGACACTTGATGTGAACTTTGTAAAAGAAGCAGAAAAAAGAGAAAACTCACACATCCCCTGCACAATTATCTCTACATTTGTGGAGTTATCAGTTTTATACTTTCATTTCCTCGTGTGTTATTCTAATGCTTTCATAAAATCCTCAAAGCTCTGACGTGTCTCAGGACGAGACACAGCTCAGTTTTTCAGGAAAATACCACAGTTTGTAAAAGTCCAAAGTCTGCCTCCATCAAACACTTTCTTCATTTACGTTTGTCCAAGTGTTAGAATAATTTTTATTTTTTTAATGTTTAGAGTACTGAGAGCTTGTAATCCTCTTCAGATCATGTCAAATTCATGTCATGTCCTTCGTGCTAATCCAAGCATGAAGTAGACATAACTAGACTGGGACATGGTTTGTCACGGGACTTCTGCACCTGGAGCCTTGTGCCTTGGGGGGTGTGGGTATGGAAGATACGCCTCCCACCAAGGCCTTCACTGTGTTGTATAAAGTCTTATGTTTCGTTTACTTCCTTAAGCAAAACCTTCTGATGCACCATTTGTTACATGTGTCTTCTTGCAAGGATTAAAACCTGGCCATTGCTTGTTAAATTATAATCTGTCTAAGTGTCTCTCTGAATAAATATAAGGACATAGACAATTCTTATAACACCAAGACACATTTTCTTTTACATTCAGATCTTAATGAAAATATGACATTTTAAAGTGATCTGGTTCAAAGAGAAGGACGGTCAAAAAAGAGAAGAAAGTACACATTAATTCTACATTTACATTTAGCAAATGCTTTTATCCAAAGCGACTTACATGAAGCTTCCCTTCAACAGTGTTATAATTACATTTTAGTTGACACTTTCATTTAAAGCAACTTACATTAAGCTTCTATTCACCAGTGTGTGAATAGAAGCTTAATGTAACACCACTGGAGGCAAGGTAGGTCAAGTGTCTTGCCCAAGGACAGAACAACAGTTTGTGGGGAGCGGAGGAATCGAACTACCTACCTTTTGTTTAAAGGACGACCATTCTACCACTGAGCCACTGTGCCCCATAATTTGTTCTTTGGCCAAGCATCCCTCTCATAAACATGATACAGTGTGACTTTATGAGCTGTTTGTTCAAACCCAAGAGTCAGAGAAAAGAAGAGAAGGACCAGTGACTGACCTCAGAGTCTCCAGTCGACAGTTTGGACTCAATAGTCCTTCACACAACTCCTTCATTCCTGATAATAATTGTTTGTTCCAACTCAGGTCTAGTTTTCTCAGGTGAGAGGGACTGGACTTCAGAGCCGACGACAGAACTTCACAGTGAATCTTTGAAAGTCCACATTTAGAAAGTCTGTAAACACAGTAACATAAAGTCAAACATTAGAGATGTAAAGGTTCTCAGTCGTCCAGGTCACAGAACTACATTTATTCACTTTAAATTCAACGTTTAAAATTATCTCCAGCTGCAACAGATACAAACATATTTGACTGAGAGCAGAGCTATAGAAATAAATCAAGTTTAAAAATATTAAATCTCTAAATGATTGACACCAAACTCAGTGACCCACATAATCCCTGCAGCTGTTCAGTCAGAAAACTATGACACATCCCATAATGTGCAGTGCTTCAGACAGTGTGTTGTTTTTTTTCTGCAGTTGTGCTGATCTGTCATTGTTCTTGAGCCTCGCACGCTGCTCATCAAATTAAAGATCCAAACTCGTTTCCAAAAAAGTTAGGACACTGTACAAACTGTGAATAAAAATGGAATGCAATAATTTACAAATCTCATAACGTTATATTGTATTCACAATAGAATATAGATAACATATTAAATGTTGAAAGTGAGACATTTTGAAATTTAATGCCAAATATTGGCTCCGGTCTTTCTGTGAGGAGTCTGCATGTCCTCCACGTGTTACTGTGGGTTCTCTCCGGGTACTCCGGCTTCCAACCACCGTCCAAAGACATACATGTATAGGTTAATTGGCAACTCTAAAGTGTCCCTAGTGAATGAATGTGAGAAAGAATGGTTGTCTGTCACTGTCTGTCTCTATATGTCAGCCCTGCGACTAAGTGGCCACTGTCCAGGGTGTACCCCGCCTCAGGCCCAAAGCTGCTGGGATAGGCTCCAGCCACCCGCGACCCCTAATGGGACAAAGCGGTAGAAAATGAATGAATATTGGCTCATTTTGGATTAAATGAGAGCTACACATTCCCAAAAGGTTGGGACAGGTAGCAATAAGAGGCCGGAAAAGTTAAATGTACATATAAAGAACAGCTGGAGGAGCAAAATTTGCAACTTATTATGTCAATTAGCAACATGCTTGGGTATAAAAAGAGCCTCTCAGAGTGGCAGTGTTTCTATGAAGTGCTTAATATCAACCAAAGATTCAGAGAATTTGGAACAATCTTTGTCGCAGGGTCAAGGCCGGAAAACCAGACGGGATGCCCATAATCGTCGGGCCTTCAGACGGCACTCCATCACATACAAGAATGCTACTTTTTTTTATTTATTTATTTTTTTTTTTCAACTGTCCTGGACACATTCTTGCACGACCTGTCCGTCCTGGGAGTGGATCCCTCCTTCTGTGGTTCTCCCTGAGGTTTCTCTTTTTTCCCGGCTGGGTTTTTTTGGAGTTTTTCCTCACCCTGATGGAGGGTCTAAGGACAGGGGATGTTGTCTAGTGCAGTCTGTTAAGCCCTTTGAAGCGGCTGTTGTTGTGATATTGGGCTATACAAAAATAAATGTCTTGTCTTGTCTTGTCTACTTTAAGGAAAATCACAACATGGGCTCAGGAATACTTCCAGAAAACATGGTCGGTGAACAGAATCCACCGGGCCATTCGCCATTGCCGACTAAAACACTATAGTTAAAAAAAGAAGCCATATTCAAACATGATCCAGAAGCTCATGTATTTTCTCTGGGCCAAGGCTCTAAAAGTAAAAGACTGTAAAAGTAAAATATCTTTTAATTAAGAGAGGGCCCCCCAATGACACAATGGAACTGGTGAATTGTAGTGTATCATCCTGCAGCTGCTATCAACAACGTACCTCATGTTAAAACAGTGCATTTAGAAGGACACAACATCAAACCAGTTGTTGTGAGAAGCCCAAGGTATAAAAGGTTTTCTGTAAGTCTAAATAGTGTCGGCTCCAAAATCCACACTAATACTTCCACCACAGCATGCTCAATAGTTAAATCCAGCTAGTATAAAGAAACACTGTGATTGTGTATTATCATCTTCTTTTTAAGAAGGTGTTGCAACATTTGGCTAAAAACTATACAATATATATGTATCTGTTATTATAATTTTTACTTTACAGATTAAACTGAGCAGATGATGGAGACTAAATATGATTTTAGAATAAAGGGTCAGGTTTTATTCCTTGCAAGGAATCAAGCAAATACATGTCATACACAGTTACAGGCTGATGGTTTTCCTCTCTTTCTCTCTTTCACAATATAAAGAAATTACAATTGGTACAACAGTGATCTTTGTGGGAGCTGTGTCATAAACAGGGTCACATCCTGTGCCCAAATATATAACCTCCCAACCAAGCATTTCTATGAGAACAAAATTATGATAAAGTCATCCTCAAATTGCGCAGCAAAAAGGTCTGGCTTAAGCGACTTGGGAGCTGACTGCTTACTTTGACTGAACTAACAAGTTGGACTTGACCTTTAAACTAACATTGTGTGTCTGAGTGAGTGTGGACGTCTTAACTATTTTTTTTATTTACAAGAGATGATACCATCTTATGTATACATCATCACATGGAGTTTTGGTCGACCTCAAGTCTCTCTCAGTATTAGTTTACTGATTTTTTTTCCAACAGGTCTCTAGATGGAGGCAGCAGCTTTAATAGCTTTTCCACAACAGGCATTGTTGAATTGATCAACAGGGACGAAATAACCAAAATGATTATGTAATAATATGTTGTGGGTTTCCTTCAGCTGGAACCAACAAGGACACGGGACAAAGAACAAAGAACAAATGACAAAGAAGATTTTACTCATAATCTGGTAACAACTAAAAATTGGTAAACTTATTTTTTTTCTTTTTAATTACATATTTTCTAACTACATTGAGAATAATACGATGAGTTAGAAGGATTAACATGGAATTCCTTTTCGGGTTCCAAATAAAACCAGAAAGTACGACCACATCAGTCCAGTTTTAAAATCTCTGCACTGGCTTCCTGTTGCTCAGAGAATAGACTTTAAAACAGCACTTCATTTGTTCTTTGGCCAAACATCCCTCTCATAAACATGATACAGTGTGACTTTATGAGCTGTTTGTTCAAACCCAAGAGTCAGAGAAAAGAAGAGAAGGACCAGTGACTGACCTCAGAGTCTGCAGTCGACAGTTTGGACTCGATAGTCCTTCACACAACTCCTTCATTCCTGAGTTTATTTGTTTGTTCCGACTCAGGTCTAGTTCTCTCAGGTGAGAGGGACTGGACTTCAGAGCCGACGACAGAACTTTACAGTGAATCTTTGAGAGTCCACAACCAGAAAGTCTGTAAACACAGTAACATAAAGTCAAACATTAGAGATGTAAAGGTTCGCGGTCGTCCAGGTCACAGAACTACATTTATTCACTTTAAATTCAAAGTTTAAAACTATCTCCAGCTGCAACAGATACAAACATATTTGACTGTTTTTCATTATTGTCCAAACATTTTCTTCTTTGTCAAAGCTCCTTACACTAAACTAAATATTAAAAACACAAAATATCTCACATCTGTTGAAAAATCAGACAAAAAGCTTCATAAAGTCTTGTAAAAATATAATTGTGACTGAAGCCCCACATTTACAGAGCTCTCAGTCTAAAACACTTCAGAGTTCAGCAGAAGGTCCTTTTGTAACATGCTGTAAACATGAAGGGGTCTTTAAATGTGTTTGGATGAATGCTCCATGAGCAGGAGCCAAAGTGAGGCTTATTACTGTCCTCTCTTTTCACTCAGTTCACATTTATGCTTCATTCATTTCAGCAACATTGTGCATTTTACAAAGACACTGACAAAAACAAAAGAAAAAGAACAAGTGACACAGACAGTGGTCCTCTGTGAGGTTGGGGTGTGTGTGTTTAAGCCCGTCCTGTGGCCGACTGTGGCTGAGACACGAGACGAGAGCAGAGCTACAGAAATAAATGATGTCACATAATGTGCAGTGCTTCAGTTAAATTTCAGTATTGTTCAAAGCTGTGTCCTGACCCAGAATCAGATATTTCATATTTTAATATACAGCGATCTTAATGACATTTCCTGTTTGTGACTAAAGTGGTTTTCCTCAAGATATATACAAAATATTTACACAGTACTTACACAGCCTTTCTGCAGTTCCTCACGGCCGGGATCAGTCTCCATCGTCCTTCAGCTGACGTGTTGTACTTCTTTAGGTCCAGCTCATCCAGGACCTCCTCTGACATCTGCAGCATGTAGGCCAGAGCTGAACACTGGATCTCAGAGAGCTCCTCTGATCTGTTCTCTGACTTCAGGAAGTCCTGGATCTGCTGATGGACCGAGAGGTCGTTTAACTCTGTCAGACAGTGGAAGATGTTGATGCTTCTGTCAGGAGAGATTCTGTCTGTGTTCATCTTCTTTAAGTTGTTGAAGACTCGTCGTCTTGTCTTTGAGTTGATCTGTGATGGACCCAGCAGAGCTTCCAGAAGCCTCTGATTGGACTTCAGAGAGAGGCCGTGAAGGAAGCACACAAACAGGTCCAGGTGGCCATTTGGACTTTGGAGGGACTTCTTCGTGGCGTCTCTGAGAAAGATGTCTAGAGTTGAGTTATGTTTCCAGTCTCTCAGAAACCTCTTGAGTTCCTCTGTGTTGTTGTTGTTAAAGCAGTGGTGAAGATAAAGTGCAGCCAGAAATTCCTGGACGCTCAGATGAACGAAGCAGTAGACTGATTTGTGGAAGATGAGCGTCTCTCGATTGAAGATCTCTGTACAAAGTCCTGAGTAGACCGAGGCCTCGGTCAGGTCCAGACCAACCTGCTGCAGGTCTTCTTGGTAAAACATGATGTTTCCTTTCTGCAGATGTTCAAAGGCCAGCCTCCCCAGCTTCAGAAGGACTTCACAGTCGGCCTGTGTCAGCGGTAAATGAGTTGAATGTTGGTACTTGAGCCTCTTCCTGTGAGTCTGCACCAGCAGGAAGTGTGCGTACATGTCGGTCAGGGTCTGGGGCAGTGGTCCTCTCTGCTCGGTTCCCAACATGTGCTCCAGGACTGTGGCTGTGATCCAGCAGAAGACTGGGATCTGGCACATGATGTGGAGGCTCCTGGACGTCTTGATGTGGGAGAGGACTCTGTCACACAGCTCTTCATCTGTGAACCTCTTCCTGAAGTACTCCTCCTTCTGGGCCTCAGTGAAGCCCCTGACCTCTGTGACCCTGTCCACACACCTCGCAGGGATCTGATTGGCTGCTGCCGGTCGGGAGGTGATCCATATAAGGGCAGAAGGAAGCAGTGTGCCTCTGATGAGGTTTACCAACAGGACGTTGACCTGTGACCTCTGTGTGACCTCAGAGATGACCTGAAATTTGTGTAAATCCAGAGGCAGTCTGCTCTCATCGAGGCCGTCGAAGATGAACAGGAGTTTCCTGTCGGCCAGCGTCTCTGCCGTCAGCTTCTGTAGCGTTGGATAGAAAACCTGTATCAGCGTCAGCAGACTGTAGTCCTGCTCTGGGACCAGGTTCAGCTCTCTGAACGACAGGGGCACCACCAGATCCACCTCCTGGTTCTCTAAGCCCTGGGCCCAGTCCAGAGTGAACTTCAGAACCGAGAAGGTCTTTCCCACTCCAGCCACGCCGTTGGTCAGCACCACTCTGATGGGCTTCTGATCAGACGCTAACGCTTTAAAGATGTCGTGGCACCTGATTGGAGCGTCGTGGACAGTCTTCTTGGACTGAGTCTCCAGCTGCCTGACCTCATGTTGGGTACTGACCTCTTCACTGACCTCTGTGATGTACAGCTCAGTGTAGATCCTGTTCAGAGCCGTTCTACTTCCTGTTTCAGTTCCTTCAGACACACTTTCACATCTCTGCTGCAGACTCCTCTTATGCTCACCTGGAACAAAACAGCTTAAATTAAACAAGTTCTTCTCTCTCTTTTATATTCATATTAATAATAATAATAATAATAATAATGGTTTGGATTTATATAGCGCCTTTCTCCCAAGGGACCCAAAGCGCTTTACAGGTCGTCCATTATTCATTCATACACAGTCACACTGGTGATGGTAAGCTACAACTGTAGCCACAGCTGCCCTGGGGCAGACTGACAGAGACGTGGCAGCCATTCTGCACCTCCGGACTCTCCGACCAACACATACATTCACTGCACATTCTTACACATTCATACAAGGCAAGGTGGATTAAGTGTCTTACCCAAGGACACAACGACAGTATTTGTGGGGAGAGCGGGAATCGAACCCACCACCTTCCGGTTGAAGGACGCTCTACCACTGAGCCACTGCCGCGAATATATTCTATTCGTACAAACATATTTTAACAAAACAAGTTGTTTTGCTCTGACTTCTTTTCAGGTCGTCTCAGAGTTCGTTTACAGGGAACACTGGTCAGAAAAACACAACAGTCCTGTTGAAGCTGAGTCACGTTCACAGGACAACGTTACGACACAATCCTTAAATAAAACTGTCAGATCATGTGACTTTGCTCACAGCTGATTGGTCCAGTTTGGGTTTGTCTCTAAACCAGAATAAAAGCTGTGGAGTCAGTTACCGATGAAACCTGCTCAAAACCAAAACACCTTCTGGAGCCTCAAACTAAACCTGAACTTACCTGGATCTAAACCTGAACCAGCTTCAAACAACAGACCTCAGGTGTAACAGTCCAGACTGACCTGACAGACACTAGTGTACGCAGCAGAAAACCTACAAGCTGTCTTTCTAGTGCTGTCCACACTTTGGGAACAGATAACTGCAGAACGTCACTAAAACAAAGACTGTGACGTCTGTGCTTCATGTTTTAGAGGCGACTAATACACAGGACGTTTTTACAATAATACTTTTGTAAATAAACCAATGTGAGAAAGACCGGTCACTTTTAGTAAAGCAGACAATGATGAGTGAGAGGCCACAGAACATCTTTGGAAAATAAAAAACAAGAGAGAGACAGCATCAATTATTGTGAAGGGCTTTAAAAATATAATTTAAAACTTTAGAATAGTGGCAGTAGAGGAGCTGTGCTTCAGTCTGAACCCTGACCTTATGGAGTTAGAGCCAGACACACTTTAACTTCTTCATTAACCAAAGACTCAAGCCTTTGTCACAACAGAGAGTTTTGAAACAGGTCTATGTTCATTTAAAAAGACTGGACCTGCAGCTTTCACTGGTGGAATCAGGAGGAGTTTTATTAGTGACCAGAGTCATGTTAAATACAACACAGTGGCTGCAGGGTTTTCTGAAGAATGAATGGTCTTACTGAGGAGAGTGTAGTCCAGTCTTGGTCTTTGTCCACACTGGGGACAGGGCTGAGGTGAACCAGACTGGTCCCAGTTTGAAGAGAGACACTGTCTGCAGAAGCAGTGTCCACAGCTGGTAGAGACTGGATCAGTCAGGACACTCTGACACAGACCACAGGACGATGGGCCGTCACCAGGACTCTCTCTGTGGACATCAACACATTCATTAAAACAGCTTTACAAAGGTCACAGCCTGGTCCCTGCTTTTGGACAAAAATACTGACCCCTCCTTTTGACTTGTTTCTGGAAATGGAACCATTAATGAAACTAACTCATTTGACTGGAGTCATGTTCTGTCTCATCCTCTCACTTTAAATCTGAGCTCAAATGAAGACATTAGAAGTGAGTTATTACTGACAGATAAAAACATCTGACAATAAACAGGACAGTCTTCCTTTGGGCTGAATGTGTCCTGTCTCCAGTTTTACACAGTTTTCATTTTAAACAGTGATGGAGAGATGACAGTGGTTCAGTGAATATATCTGCACTGATCAGCTGCTGATGAAGACAATATAAATGCTATTAGTGCATCAATTACAGTCGACTCTGTGGAGCTCCAGGTTCATTACTGAAGTTTAGAGGGATGTTTTTTTTTCTTGGTGCAGGATGAGATAAATCATTAGGGCTGTTTCTCAGGACCAGCCAAACATTTTTAAAATAATCACTGCAGCTTAGTGTTTTTTGTCTGCTTACGACAAAGCAATGTTCTGATCAAACATATATCAGCCACATTCATTATTGATTATTAATTAGGCTAATCATAGCAAGCTTTAGATGTTTGCGAATATATATTTAAAAAAAATCAAAACCAAAGCAATGCAGCACTCCTAGTTTTCTGTTATGTCTTAAGTTGTCTTTGCAAACGGCTGTGTGTGACAATTTGTCATTAAATCGGATGAAATGTGAAGCTGCTGTTACTGTAATGTCCGTTACTAAATATAACAATAAACCTATTAGCCCGAAATTACCACAAGGCGCCATTGGTTGTTAGCCAAAGGAATTCTTTTGAATCTCCTGTTTATTAAAGCTAATCATATTACTAACTCAACCTGTATCTATGGATCTCTGAAACTGTAATAAGCAGCAGAATTGTTCCACAAGGGTCTATTCTTGCGCCATTCCTTTAGATAGTTTTTTGGCCCATTCAAAATCAATTATGAGGACACTGCTATAATTGCACTTTGGGGAGATGCATTGTATTTTAAATTTAACTTAAACTTGTAGTGAATTCTATTAAAGACAAATTAGACATAATTAGGAATATAGGATCCTTAAGGACTCTCTTTAAATAAACAACTGAATAAATGGTCTCCAAATGCAGCTAAATGATAATGCTCTATGTATGCTTTAAGAAGTTACCATCAGCAAAGCAGAAATCATCAGATAAGCACATTTAATGCCAGCATTGATGGCCATTTACCATTTATACACCAATAATAAGCATACTCCTTGTACTCAAACAATAATTAATTTGGCTAAAGCTAGAACACAATTGCCCATTAACAACTGGACATTATTTTCCCCTTATGGACTCGATAAAGCTCAGTCTCACAGGTCCAGTCCTGTAGATAAACCAGCCCACAAAACCAGTCTTTGAATCATGCTGAAGTATGGAGCAAATGTTGCTGTAAAATATCTGGAGGGTAGAGGCAATTACATCAAGGACCTGAGTCACTGCACTGCTTTGGCTGATATAGAACACCACAACACACTGTGATACAAAGGGGTGGCCTGCAGCTATCACATAAAACATCCAATAAAAAGGGTCACAGCTCCTTGTGTCTCTGCTGGATGAATCCGTTCATAATGTATAGTCACACCCTGCAATCAACCAACAAGTTAAATTTTCTAACTAAGCCTCCAAGAGTATCTTAAAAATGGACACTTTATGGACCTTCTGGTGGTTATGGGAGCAGTGAGTATCAGGCTTATTGTGCAATATAATAACTAGGAATGTAATAATCAAAAAGTCAATATCCAATTTTGTAGGAATGTAACATTAAAAGCTCGCAATACAGTAATGTCTTATCAGTCCATGGAACAATAATTATTGTGAAAAAATTACCTTTGTAACATTCACAGTGTCAATGTTTACAATATTGTAGATATTTACAAGTAAACATACTGTTGTTTACCATTTCCATTTTCTTCTTGAATATAGATTTGGCTCATGCAGAATCTTGATCTCTATCATTTTTACCCTCGAGGGCTTGTATGGGGCTCATTTTAGCAGTTCTTGCTTCCTGTGTTCGGGAACGATGCTTGCCAACATCAGCGCTAGCTTGTTGTTGGTATTCACTTTAAACCTCTGGGCGTCTCTTTTTTAAAAATATTGATTAAATTGGTGGTATTGAATGACATAAAGACAACATAACTTTGTGATTGCATGAGTTATGTTGAGAGACATAAACCAATCCCTAATGAGTCTTCTTTTGACAAAATACATCCAGACAGCAGATGAGGCAACAGCTCCAGGTATGTATTATTACAATGGGTGTATTGTTAGAACTGAATACGACACCTCCCCCGTAGTTTAATGTGTTATATTTCCGTATATTTATTTATGCATGAGTTTATGTTAAGTGTCTTAATGGTATAATCATGTATGGAATGTTATATTGATACATCTAGGAGCATATTAGGAGGAAAGAGAAAACATAATGTCAGAGTGTATGGTTTTAATAGATGATTAGTGGCACACACACACACACACACACACACACACACACACACACACACACACACACACACACACACACGTTAAAAGGAAGGTGGGGCCCTTGGAAGGAGAGTGTCAAACAGCTGGTATTCATTCGACAGAGGGACACCATTTTGTAGTGTTTTTATGTGAGATATATTTTACGACAGTAGAGGTGAGTTTGGTGGTGGCTGGAGAAGGCGTGAGCCCCTTGCATGGCATGTTAGTGAATGGAAGCACTATGTAAAGCGCTTTGGTACTGCCAGGTACAAAAAAAGCACTATATAAATGCATACCATTTACCATATCCAGTTCTAATAATACCCTCCAGCATAAAACTTACAAGCATTTGCCCTGCATTGGCAAAGTGCACTTGCCCGAAATGGAGCGCATCTGCCGCAACATTTAAGTGTTCTCCAGTACAGACATAGGACAGACACAAACAAACTAGTCGACAGAATATAATATAAAAAAAACAAAAAAAACAAAAACAAAAACACATGCCTTCATATATCGTGTGATAATTTATTGTCCATAGCTACACAACTCCACAACAATATTGTAACATTTTTGCAATAGTCAGAGTCTGTAACATATGGGAGGACACCATTTTAAAACTACACTATGAAAGTTTGTTGACATTGTCCCATCCCTCTCAATCTGTTCCTCACTTATTAAATCTCTTAGAAACATTTGTAAACTTTTAGGTTAAAACATTAACAGCAGTAAAAGTGAAGTTATCCCTCTTAACCAGTGAACATTCCCATCATCAGGAATCCAGGCTCTTTCAGTTTCTCTTAAATCTAGATTAAAAAGATACTTGTCAAAAGGAATTATATCTGGATCAAAATAGATGTTCGGCAAAAAACTAAAACAAGCAGCAGCTATACAAGGAAGTGTCTCAGTGATAAACAAGTTACTAATGCAGTCACTTCCTGAAAGATCAGCTCCAACACAGAACTGACACAGAACAGTGGGACAATACATTTGTCACGGTGGATCAGGACTCGGCACAGTTGGCCGCGGCCTCCGTATCGGGCTCCCCCGCCCCTACTGATTCGCAGAGAGGAGACAGGTTAATCAAGAGGATAATCAAGAGGAAATAAGAAGCACCGCAGCCTGCTCCTCGACGCCAGATCGTAACACTGACTACCATTAGTAATACGTCTCGCGTTCGAAGGTTTTGTTCTATGTATATACTTACCTGCTTTTTTCTGTCCACCTCAGATCTTTCCCGTCCTGCCGCCAGTCCGGTTCCCGCTCCACCTCGGTCATCCCAGAACCCAGTTAGTCCATCAGTTCGTCTCGCTCCAGCTCAACCCGGTCCTGATCCTGCTACATCTCGCTATCCCCGAAGAACCCGCCATTCTTAAGTTGCTTTGATCAATAAATCTGTTTTTGTGAACTTTACGTGGGTGTCTGCGTTTGGGTTGTCTGCCAGAACATAACAACATTAAAGAACTCCACTTATTTTTCTAAATGTGGAAGATTAAAAATCATATAAAATTATTCATAGAGTCTATGTCACAGCCCAAACATTAAAAATAAACCCAAGTGTCTCTGAGCTGTGCTGCATGGATGTGTTCAGGTGTGTTCCCTCGTTCAGCTGCTTTGGGCGTGTGCTGTTGAGGACAGTTTCTGGAATCTAGTTATTGACTTTGTACAAGATTTGTTTAACTTGAATAAATCTAAACATCCTGATGTGTGCGTCCTTGAGAACACCACACAAAATACTAGGTCAAAGGTTAAACAAAGGATTGTTTATGTTAGTAAAAATAATTAAACTAATGAAGTGGAAAACACACAAACCAGACTGTTTTAATGTCCACAACAGGAAAGTGTGAGGCCACTCCTCAGAGAACAGTGTAGCACACAGACTAATGAAATATCATGGTCCCACATAAAACTGACACATTAACTCAATAATATCAGTCAAATATAAAAGACATATAAAAAGGGATTTTAAGGACTGACTCCACTCACAAATCGATTAAATTGAAGAATTTAATATCACGTTTCAATGTTTTCATTTTTCTATTTTTTTCCTCACTATGATGAGCGGGACCTGGTTCAGATTCTAGCCGGAAAAGCATTAGTTTTTATTAACTTTAGCTGAGACCTAAAACCTCTTTAGATCAAACCCAATAATAAACACTGGTCTCATGTGTTTCACTAAAACAGAAGAACTTTATCAAAACAACTATATTTTGTTTAACTGTTACTTTTATACATTTTCACCTGTTGTTTATTAATAATTACAAGAATGTATTAACAGTAATAATTAATGTGAGGACCAGAAGTTCTTCACAAAGGACCTGATTGGGTCCTGGGACCTTAAGTTGGACCTGGTCTTTACTCTCAGTGTCTGCAGCACATGATCCAGAACATTATGACATCTCTCTGACAGAACACTTAGAATAAAACAAGTCTAAATGTTTAAATGTGATTACATGCTACCTTTGTGCCTCTTTTGTCAATAATATATGAAATGAAATAAATAATAATAAATGACAATATGAATAATAAACTGGAGAATAGAAACAGAAGTAATATAATATTAATGTAAACATTTATGTTGTTTTGTCTTTGTCATGTCTAATGCTTTGAAAATTAAACTTGTTAGTCTTTGAACTGTCTCGTGTCTGAAAATTACAGTTTTAAAATAAAAATAAAGATAAACGTATGTGATAAATCCACAGAAGTCCTCTCTGGGCTTCCATAGACTCACTCTGAACTCTGGCTCCTCCCACCATCCAAACACATGAATGTAAAGATGTCTCCTTCTAAAGCCTCTTTCAGACGTGTCTCCAGAGGACGTCAGGAGACATGAGCCTGTGTCACTCTGGGACATCGTCCTATTTTATAGCCTCCACATGTCTGAAAAAAACCCTCCTGTCTGTCCAAACACAGTCCTGCAGCTGTTCTCTCATTTCTGTCACACTCTGTTCAAAAGCAGCTTTTTCAAGAGTCTTTAATGTGAACTGACACAAGGCTCATCACTGTCCAGACTCTACACCAGCCCTCCTCCCAAAAAGAACTAATGACTGAATCAATAATAATGAGCAACACTTTCTAAATATAAATGATATTAGTGCATCACTTACAGCCGACTCTGTGGAGCTCCAGGTTCATTACTGAAGACAGGAGGGTTGCCCTTGGACCAGTCGCTCTTCAGAGACACACAGCTGGACACTGGAGGCACTGCTCTCTGATTTCTGAAACAACACGTTTCATGAACACACTGATTTATTCTAGAGTCAGACAGAGGACGGTTGTCATTGACATCATCAAATCAAAAGGAACAGATGTGTTCAAAGGGTTTCTTTAACACAACACTGTGGCCTCTGGAAAAGCAGGAGCCACTGCTCTGTCAGCTGCACCTGCCTCAAAGTAATAATGGGCTCAGTGTTAGAGCGGTCGTCCTGAAACCAGAAGGTTGGTGGTTTGATTCCCGCTCTCCCCACAGTTCATACTGTTGTTGTGCCTTTGGGCAAGACACTTATGATGTTCCAGCTGTAACACTGGTGTATAAATGTCTGTGTGAATAGAAGCTGGATGTAAAGAGCTTTGAGTGCCTAGTAGGTCAAAAAGTGAAATAAAATCAATGCCATTTATTTAAAAGACCATAATGTAGCAGATCAGTCTCCAGGACGCCACACGGATTATACCATTTGATTAATCACTTACAGACCTCCAAACTGTTTCACTAAGGGTCTTCAAGATTAACAACTGTTTCACCATCGGCCTCCATTCGGAGACAGGCCGTGGATGTAAATCTTGAGAAGAAGACATGCTAACCCCGTTTTCTTTCAGATAAAAGGACACCAACGTGTTTTGCTAAGGACAGGCAAGGTTATTAATGATTTTGTTTCTGCTTTTATAAGAATTGGAACTTTGTTCTACCCAGCACCATGTCAAAGGTGACACATGGAACACCGCAGACCGCTGACACGATCATAAAGTCTTGCAGATAAACTTGTTGATTCAGCTTTGCCCAGGACTTTCTGTAGCCTCCTTGAGAGTACATTTCATGCCCCTGGCCCCTGCAGGTCATAAATCTGGAGGTAAAAAGTTGTTTGATCACACCAGAACCCCTGAACTTCTCATGGTCAAACACTACCCCCTTTTGGTCTTATGGACAAAGGACTATCGCTGTGCTAAAGGACAGTTGTGTCTTAATTTGAATAAAAGAAAGATTGTGAATGTACTAACAATTATACTGTTTGTTTCCAGGATGCAGAATTTTACAAGGCAACTAATTCCTTATCCCATTTATACAGGTCTACGTTTTATGTTAATAAAATGTAATGAATATATGTTTTTATAATAAGTCTGACAAATGTTTCTTTGCATAATCCTGCAAGTACGAATGTTTTTGTGTGTTTTACGAAAACCAAGGAATATAGGGTGAAACAAAAGGAATGTTTAAGACTTAGTTTAAACATTTAAACTCCCCCCAAAGCAATGCCTTTCTCCGTAAGACACGCCCCGTCCGGAGGTGATAAAATGGGCGCACAGCCAAAGGCTCTCTCTACTCTCTGCTCTTCGTCTCCTCTTTACTTCGCACTGGACCTCTTGTCCGTTCAGGGCCGTAGGCCCTCGAAACTCTCACAAGCTCCGGACCTCGTGTAACGAGTACATTTTCTTTGTACTTTAAAGCCTGAAAGCCTAGCTCACGGCGCTAAGTTTTCCTTCCTCGCCAAGCGGCTCTAAGTACTTCCTGCAGTATGCTGTTGCCTCGCTTTTATTTTTGAAGATTTCCGGCCTGCTAAAGAGTTAGCTTGACTAAAATCTAGCTTTCTCGAGCAAGTTTAAGCCAGCAACAAAGCCGCTAAGACCCCCCTCAATGGACTTCGCAATAACTTTGAAAGACTCAATTCTACTCGGTGTACGACGCTGATGTTAAAAGGCTTGGCTAGTTGTGACAGTAACGAGACGCTTTTTGGACATTCCCTGGCCCACAGCGGCCCCTCTGGAGAGTGGAAACGGCAGGCCATCCTGGAGGCAACAAAAGTCATCGGCTGCGACAGGGTTCTGGAGAACCTCTGGACCTCTAGTCGCTAAGATCTGAGACTAATCACTACCCAGGGTGAGTCTAAACGTTACACAAGTTTGGCGTCTAACTGTCTAAACATAACAGCCTTGGCCTCAGAATCCGTCATCGAACCCCTCTAAACGCTCCGTAACAGCCCTCATTTAATAATAGTCAATAATCCAGACTTCCTTTTGTTTCACAAAATCCTCTGAAAGCAAGTTTTATCGTTCTTTGGTTTACCCATTCATATGTCAATAATTATTCCTTTGTGTCATCTCCCTGTCATTATTCACTGTTTAACCTTTGTATAATCTTTAATAAAACCCCATAAAGACATTGATGTTTCTCTGTTTATATTAAGAAACGTTCGAAAACGAGAACAACTCACTTCCTTTAGATTATTGAGACTAAACAGTTTCTCTGGATCTGTTCAAAACTAGAGTGGTGCCCCGAAAGAAATTATTATTTTGATAAACAAAATATTAATTATTATTTTTCATAATTAATATTCATATTAATGAGACCATATTCACAACAGTATTTTTTTTACGCCCCGTGTGAGGCTCGGAAGAATTTTCTTGATTAAACATTGAAATATTTAATATCTAAAGTCCTTACACAAAATTGCTGTCCACTGAAAGCTGTGCCTTTGTTGTGCTGTTGCTTAGCAATGCGTTTAACCGCGTGCGTGTGTGTGTGTGAGAGTTGTGCTTTTGTTTTTCTTAAGTGTGAAGCGCTGTCGAAATTGCTAATTCAAATCGTACCAGCTGGACTGATATTGTTTTGAATTACAATTAGTATTGTACGTACATTTATGGCCAGAGCATTAATCAAGTACTTGTTAAAAGTTGCTTAGAGTCTGTTACAAAGCTTAGAGCCTCTGCAAATGTTGCATGCATGTAATAAGAATTTTAATTCTTATGTTAGAGTTACTGGGGGCTTATAGTTCTCCTCAGGTCATGTCAAATTCATGTCATGTCCTTCGTGCTAATCCAAGCATTAAGTAGACATAACTAGACTGAGACATGGCTTGTCACGGGACTTCTGCACCTGGACCATTGTGAACGCCTCTCACCAAGGACGTCACTGTGTTGTATATAATCTCATGTTATGTTTACATCTGGGAGCAAAACCCTCTCGCTGTAATATTGTGCTGTTTTGCTCATCCTTGCAAGGATTAAAACTTGGCCAATGCTTGTTAAATTATAATCGGTCTCCGTGTCTCTCTGGTTAAATATATGGATATAAAATATTCCTATAACATTTGGGGGCTCGTCCGGGATATCAATACCTGATGCTTCTCATGCAGAAAAGTGAAACTGACGTGCACACGGGAGAAATGCACAAAGCATTTCTCTGTAAGTCCCGAGACTATTGTTTTTAAATAGTACGGGCCAGACCTTCACTATCTGTGTGTGAGACTCAGTGACGATATCTGAACAAAGAGAGAAAAAGAGAGGAGACACGAAGAAGTCCGGCTGAGGAACAACTGGACCATTGGAGTTTTTGATTCAGGTAAACAGCTGTTTAATTTATTTTTGTGTGAATGGAACAACAAACCTTCCGGAAGTAGTGGTTTGGGTTGCTTCTACTTAAACTGTTCGGTGATTGCATGTGTTTATCTGAGAATATTTACATGTAGTTATCATTACGGTAGAAGAACGCTGAACGCTGACCGTCCATGAGACGGGGGGAAAAGCGTGTGTTTTGTGTCAAGACCTTACCGTATAAGTGTAAGTGAGGCCTTAACGGGACAAGTTTGATGTTAATCGGTGTTAAAGACTGTGATCTTGCTGGATTGTAAGCCTTCTAGATACCTGGTGCTCTGTAAGTTTTTACGGGGTCTTTGAATCTGACTCCCACGAATGATCACGTGCGAGCTCTTCGATATAGAGAAGATGCCTGATTACAATAAGGAGTATGAGGTCTGGATGTAGCTGGTCCGGGAGGGACAAGATTTGATACAGATCAGCAACACGGGTCCTAACGCGCCGCGCCCTCAAGGCTGGCCTTTACCTATGGGCGTTGGTCAAGCCAGGTGTGTTAGACACACAGGTAACTCGAGTATGGACTATGATCGAGATTCTTAGCCTAACACCTTTAAGTGAGATACATAGCTCCGAAGTCTATGAGACTTGGTAATAGCAGAGCCTGCTGAGAATTTCCACTGCGTGTGAAAGCGGTGATTTACAGAGAATTATTGCGTCAGAGTGTGTGACGCAGTCAGATAAAGGTTTAAAGCCCACAGAAGTAAGTGGCTTTAATGAAGTTGATCTAACCTGAAGGGTTAGTGAGAAAAAGGCTGAGTAAAAAGTGTGGTTGAGAGAGTGATTGTGATGCGACTGTGGATTGAATGCAGTTGATTTTATTGAAAGAAGTGGATTCAGTCTGAATAATGAGAACTAACATCAGACAGCCTGAATGTGAAAAAGCCTTAACTTAAAGCTTAAGTTAAGATAAGTTAATGTGACTCAGAGAATCTGATCCATCTGAGGAAAAATAACAAGAAATACGTATTTATGTAAATTACAAATACCTGCATGCGAGGAGTTAATTAGAAAAATAGTAACAGACAATCTAACATTGTGACACAGTTGTAAGGTTGGTTTGACTTTATTTTGATCCATCTGAATAAGAAGAAAAGCCTACGAGAGTGAGGGGCTTATACTTTGGAGAATAATATAATGTATAATGTGGACTTAAAGTTAAAAGCTAAAAGTGTATTGGAATTAATGTTGTATGAATGGGCCATTGTTGAATGTCTAATGTCTAAGAATGTGAACATTAACAAAGGGTTAATGGTTTTGTAGAAAAAGTTTGAGAACTGAGTTGAAAGTGGTGATTTAAACAATTACGAGAAAGAAAAATAGCGTAAAAATAGCTTATGGAAGATATTTTTCTAGGCTTCCGGTGTAACAGGGAAGAGAAAAAAAAAAAAAAAAAAAAAAAGGGGAGAAGCCATTTTGTGAAAAGAAAAATGAGTTTCTTAAAAAGGAAGGTACACATGGACTTCAAAACACTAATCATTTGTATTTTTCTTTTATGTCCTGTGAGATTTTTCAGGTCTCGGCCTCTCCGCTTAAACCAGTGCAAACTTCCTCTGCCCCACACACCTGCTCCTGTCGGCTGAGAGAAGCTGCAGAAAGACAGCAGCAAAACAAACGGTGAGATGAACATATTCCAGACAAATGTTTATCTGTATTTATTTTAAACTGTATCTATTGAGAGTGACCAAAGAGAAATGTGTAGATTAAAGTTGGAAATTGTGCGAAACTTGACCTTAATGTGAATGTAATGTATTTTTCGGAGGAAAAATGCACCATGGGCCATGGTTGCCATGGAGACCGGCAGCGGGGCTGTGGTGGGC
Source organism: Neodontobutis hainanensis (assembly GCA_024349245.1). Lineage (NCBI taxonomy): Eukaryota > Metazoa > Chordata > Actinopteri > Gobiiformes > Odontobutidae > Neodontobutis > Neodontobutis hainanensis. The sequence continues at coordinate 83,576 of JALDNG010000332.1, read as the reverse complement.
GTGGCAGAGGAGGGGGCACTGGGAAGAGGAGAAGAGGCCGACACTGGGTCCAGACAAGAGAAGGACCTTTGACTGACCCGTGAACAGGTCAGGAACATAAACACATAAACACAGGAGGACAGACAGATTAAAGACACATAAAGAAACTAACACAGAACAGACATTTACAGAAGGTGGATGTGCTTTTGAATTGTGAGAAAAGTTTATAAATAGTCTGTTAAAGAACAGATATTGTAATACGTTTGTGTGACACAGCAGAGAGGAGATTAAAGATTTGACGAAGTGAGTTGAAATATATATTTGAATTGATAAATTATATATATATTTTTTCAAATGTTTCCTCCTGTGAGCCTTTGGGTCTCCGCCTACCTCGACAGCAGCATGCCGTCCCACGACTGTCCAAACCCCCGCCTCACACACTCCCCCAAACCAGCCGCTCCACCAAGGCCTAAAAGAATCTGCCCAATGCGCAGCGATTCAGACACAGAAGCGGTAAGATACCGAACACATTTTGAAAATGTAATGTAGTATGCACTGAATGTGGCAAAAGGAGGGAGGCTTTTCTCAATGACACAAAGCCTGAAATGAATACTGATTATGTTGTTTTCTCCGAGGAAAATACACAAATTCCTATGGTCACCGGAGCAGGCTGGGCCGGGGATTGGAGGTGGTGGGGGTGCGGCGTGACGAGGGGCGGAGCGAAGTGTGGAGGCCCAGACACAGGCCACAGCAGGAGCAACACTAACTGACCTGATATCAGGAGTTAAGTCATGAACACACACCACATGACACACACATAGTGCAACTTAAAACACACACAAAGACAGAACACGGAGGTGAACATGTTAAAGGATCCGAAACTTTGGATCCAAAATAAAAGTATTGATTGGGATTTTTCAATACAATTGTATGTATCTATTAGTACGAGAACTAATAGAGGTCCTTAATATCAGTGTGGTTCAAAAACACTGTGTGAAAATGGTCACTGTGTAATCAGAATAATTTAAAAATGCGACTTAAGGTTGAATTGCGCAGAACAAGGTTATAGAGTTAATACAAAGTTATAGATATGTGGGCCATCAGCTCAAACATAAAATGGTGTTTCCAGAAGAAATATTTGAAATGAACAAGTATGTATTTCTCTGGTTTGGTTCTGACAAAAATGTTGGAGAAAGTGTAAAACAACCAAGGTTGGATTTACAAGGAATGTTCAACACAAGATAACAGTCTATGTTTTTATGAGAGTCGAGGTAACAACGGGGCTTCACAGCACCTCCCGTTTTTGCTCACGTCAGGAGCAAGAAATGTTTTGGTTTTGAAACTTTGTTTTTTTCATTGTTTTGTTTGAGCTCAACAGAAAGTGTGGGAGCCTTTACATCCGATTCAAAGTCCAGGAGACTTATTTAGGAGACAGTTTGACCTTCTGAAAGGTCTGTGGAAAAAAAATATAGTCCACCTTGGGATGTAATTACATTTTTTTTGGTACGACCATGTTGTTTTTAGAAATAGAAAACTAAACGACAACTGAGGTTTGAGTATTGTTTGAGAAAATATTGTCTAAGTAAGTAGAGAAACTGAAATGAAGACAGAATAAATAATAACCAATGGGTTTTTGAAATGGTAATTTCTAATAAAGGTATATATCTAAACCTAAATAATAGATGCTAAAAGGAGTCATCTTTACAATAAAGTTTTAAACTGCAAGGTAAATTTATAATCTGGGAATTGAAAATTTATCTAAGTTAAAACTGTCTAAACAATCTTGAAGGATTGGAGGTGGTTTATTTGAAAAGTTTAAGTTAAACTGTTGAACTGTAAAAATGGTTAAAGTTTAGGAGCATAAGACAAAGTGCTCACTGGGTTTAATCACTGCTTGAAGTGATTTAAAGAAAAAAAAGGTTTTTGATGAATCTAAAGGTTGGAATGTTTGAATTATTGATTGTGAGAACTACAGACTAACACAATAGTCTGTCCTTTTATCAGAATTGAATAAAAATTTTGGTTGAACCTTAGAAGTGTTTATGAAAAACACTGAGTGAAATCTTTGGAAACTAAAGATTAAAATTTTAAGAGGTTTAATCTTTGCATGTTTTAAATTAACATTACTAACTATTACTAAGTTCAATGGTGAATCTGAGGAAATGAAGAGACGTGGTTTGTTTTATTTATTGAACACCTGGTGTTGAGACTGAGTTTTACAGAGACAGTGTGGAACAATTCTAGACTGAACAAACCCCTGAAGAATTGTTATTATAAAGGGTAAATGCAGAGAAATTAACACAGAACTTGGTTAATTTTATGAAAAGTCTTTCTTTTAAACGACAGTCACATGGTGATGGAGTTTTGGAGGAGAGAGAGATGAGGTGTTTGAGCAGCTAAGGTTAACTCCCAAGGGAGGGAAGAGTTTTGTTTTTGAGGATTTTATTTTAAAAGGAATTAATTTGAAGTGATTGAATAATATTCTGAGGATTTTCTAATTATTTTGTTCTAATTAGATTGAGAATTTAAAGTCTTTGGCTAAAAGTTCTGTGACGATAGATCATGAGAAACTGGTTCTGATCTATTTTAAAGTTGTTTATGTTTGCATCAACTGAATAAAATATTACTATGATTGCGGATAATGCTACTCAGAGTTGCAGGTGGGGACCTACAACTGGTGGTAACTAGAATTAAAACTGTGAAACAAAATTAAAGTTTTAAATATAACAGAAACAACAGTGATGGTATTTGGAAAACATAAAGAAGACGAATAATTAGAAACGTTAATTGATAGACTGAAATTTTAAAATGATCAATGGCACTGGCCTTTCATTTTATGATTTTATGTTTATGTTTTAATTTATTTATTTATTTTTTTTGTTGTTTTATTTTTGTTTTGAGCCATGGGTTTCCCAGGTCTCAAAAAAGAGAGGGAGAAGAAGATTTAAACTGAATTAAAGTGAAGAGGTGATGCGTGTAAAAGAGTAATGTAGGGATGTATTAATACAGTCAAAGAGTTTAAATAAAAATAAATAAAGAAGGAAGGTGACATGACCATTCTGGAGAAGCACTGTTTGATCTGATTGAACCTTTCAGATTAAATTAGATTTCCAGCAGACCATATCTGTGGAGACAGGGTTTATCTGCGTTTCATTTTTATGGTTTGATCATTTTAAGAGCTTGTATGGTTTCGTTTGACGAAAGCCTGAAGGGCACTTTCTATGGGTCTAAAATGTCAGAGAACGTTTGATTTGTTTGTTTGTATTTGTTTTGATGGAAGCCAACCACAGAAGGTACCGGCTTAGAAGGGAGGATTTGACCATTAAGAACTGATATTAACATGGGTCTTTGAACTTATAATCATCTTGGTTTACACCTGGAGTACACCTGTGAGAGGGCTAGTGACAGGACGTACTGTAACATCACTCTGAACCTGACAAACTGAGAGATCAGGGACAGGTGCAGTGCAAAGCAGAGGTCTGGAGGTTTTGTGGAAGTAAGACCATTAGAGCAGCATTGCCTGCTGACCGGAAACATGGATCAAGGATCCTCGTTTGTTCACATACGGTGTGACAAGAGCGTCGTGAGTGGAGACTCACGCCGTGGGAACTGAACAGCAGTTCCTTCAGGTTTATTTGAGATTTACATCGACTAGAGGGGGTGTCCTTAATGAATATAAGGCTAAAATTCAATTAGCATTGAAATTAGAATTTTACCTTTGAGTCAATTTATGCAAATGTGGATAAATTAATTAGAGTTACAACCAACAAAGGTTTATGAATTGCACGAGAAATGCTGTAACTGTGAATTGAGGCTGGAGATGAGTTGGACCTGGTCCAAGGACTGGAAAGAACAAATAGCACTGAGCTGCTATGAGCTGAAAGGGTGAGATCTACAACGTGATGTCATCCGAGGTAACACAGGTCTAGTTTACAGCACAACTAGAGCTTTTAAGAAAGAGCTTCACACTCTGCAGAGGAATTGGCAGAGGATTCTGGAATAGAGTAAGTGATTTTGACCTGGTTCTACAAAATAGTTACCAAATACTTGGAAAAGTGACTGGGATTTTAAATCTGTATTGAGATGTACTTGTGTGGCACTTCCATGTCTCATAACTTTTGTTTTGTGTGGATTTCCATGTATCTGGAGCTTGTTGGTGAGATTGATGGATGTGGCCATTGCTGGGTCAACATTCCTGGACATGCACCTGCCCAACGACTGAGGTCGAGGCTTTGACCTCAGATGAACACTTTGATATCTGAGGGATGTTAACGTTTGCATGTTCACCAACGGGACAACAGCTCCAGGACGGATCATACTACAGTCCTAAGGGCCGTATGGTTCATTGAAGTTATGATGCTTAAGAGAATTGGTTTTAATCATTAAGAATGTGCATATGTCTCACTCCATGTGTTTTTATTTCTGTGACAGGGACAGGCCAGAGATCTTGAGTTCGATGGGGCGACCAGCTGAGGGGCCGACCAGCTTAAACTCTGGCATATTTTTCTACGTTATTTTGGAGTGACACTGTGTTTTGATTTATGGACTTTGACAAATTTGATTTTGAAGAATCAGTGCATGACTCTGTGGAGTCCCATTTGATTGTAAACATATCCTGTATAATCATTTTTGTCTTTGATTTGAAATGTGTTTGAGATTCAATTTTGGGATTACATAAAGTTAATGCTTGATGTTTGTGTGTTGACGCCGCCTTGGGGCAAGGGGTGGACAAAGACTTTTTCCCAGCGTTAGGTCAAATGGTCAAGTGTACTTAGGCTAGGTCAGATGCCCTGCTGGGTTTTCGCTTTGTCAAAAGTAAACAACTCACACTCAAGCTAATAGATTGTTTATGCTAATTATTATCAGCATAAAGAGGGGGGAATGTTATAATAATTTTAATTCTTATGTTAGAGTTACTGGGGGCTTATAGTTCTCCTCAGGTCATGTCAAATTCATGTCATGTCCTTCGTGCTAATCCAAGCATTAAGTAGACATAACTAGACTGAGACATGGCTTGTCACGGGACTTCTGCACCTGGACCATTGTGAACGCCTCTCACCAAGGACGTCACTGTGTTGTATATAATCTCATGTTATGTTTACATCTGGGAGCAAAACCCTCTCGCTGTAATATTGTGCTGTTTTGCTCATCCTTGCAAGGATTAAAACTTGGCCATTGCTTGTTAAATTATAATCGGTCTCCGTGTCTCTCTGGTTAAATATATGGATATAAAATATTCCTATAACATAAACACACGAGCCAAAGTGTGTAACTTCATATAGGCCCGAGACAAAAAGCTAACTACTGTGCTACGCCAGAGTTAAGTTAAAATTGTCTCTTACAAGTTGAAAAAAATTGCCGCGTTACACTGGAATTTTATGAGAAAACTTGTCTTGCCTAAGGCTTATGAGCCTGGGTGTATTTTGAACAGATTACAGCCTAGCTAACTGTGAAAACTCTCCCCCTAAAAGCCACGTGGGCTGCCGTGCGTTTTGTCTAAAAGTGCTTGTGTTTAAAACGTGGCCTTGTACCTGCCTTGTACAAAGCGCTGCTGTGTTTTAAACCACTGGTTTAACAAGTTGTAGACGCGTCCCAAGTCAGTCTCTGACTGGAGCTAAAAACAAACTTTGCCCCGGCACCCTCAAAGACTCACGAGAGTCTCTATCGCCCCCTAGCGGAAAGAAGTGGTAAAACCACTGACTCACGAGAGTCTTTATCGCCCCCTAGCGGAAAGTAGTAAAACCACAGACACAAGTTTCTACTGCCCCTAGCGGAAGAGAAGTGCGAAACTTCTAAAAATCTCAGAGGTGCTCTACGTCTCTCTCTGGTGGTCACTCAACGGAATTACACCTTTTTCCTCAATAGTGACTAATTCAAGTTTAAGAACTTGACAACTGAGTAATTTAAGCTTTCATTGACACTGAAAAGCCTGATTGAATTAACATAAAAAGTGAATTACTCTCTGTATTAACACCTGCTGAACTGCTATTAAGCTGTTTTGATTGTTGTTAATGCCTGTGTCTTTTAAATGTACAAACCTGCACTGCATCTGCTTTTGGAAAATCTTTGATGCTAACCCTGCATTTAATTTGGCTTGATTAATGATTTAAGACTGCTTTTGTGACTTTCCTATCTACCCAGGATTTGTCAAATTGGAATGCTAACGCTAACAGCTTACTAACACACTATGACAACACTGCTGTTACGTCTGAACAGACTTAACCCTGCACGAATCTTGTCATAGCTGTAATTTAAAAGCTGATTACCTGCATGAATTGTTAAATTAAGCCCACTGATTCTGCACTGTTAATTTTACAAATTAGCACAGCAGTATCCCAGCACTGTTAAACCCTCATTAACATTCACACCACCAGGCTATTGCTACATAGCCACTGCTTAATACTAGCATAAATTCACTTAATTCACAAGTAGACTTTATACTAACTTCTACTTCAACAATTCCTTCTTTTATTACTTTCAATCTGACTTATTTGACTTAATACCCCTTTTATTTTAATTTAATTGGAATTTTATTTTATTTTAAATAAAATAAAATGTTAACTTTAATTTTTATTCCTTCATTAATTTTTTTTATTTTTATTTACACTTTTATTCAGATTTTCAAAAATCCTTTTACAGTCTGCTTGAGTTTTACGCGCCTTCTTCGTAACACTCCACAAGTAGTAACTCTCTCCTTGCAGTTAAAACGTAATCTAACAATAACTCACTTTCTCAGAGAAACCCCATTTCTCAACAAGTCTGACTCACAGTCTACAGGTTCTGGTAGTCCCATCAAGCTTCTGGATCACTTAGACTCTAAATGACTTAACAGAACAGGTGCTACCCCAATATGTTGACGAGATTCAGACCACAAACCCCAACGAGCTAGATTCAGTTCTTAGCTCCTTGATTAGCATTGCGCTAACCTCTAAGCCAAAAGACAAGGATCTAACTAAGCTGTTAGGTCAAATGGCTATTGTTATGCGCGCACAGCAGAAACAAGCTGAGGATCTCCTGGCACGCAACCACGAGAAAATCCAGGTCCAGAAACAGGACCTCGCCCGCTTCCAACGCGATATCAAGACATTGAATCCGGAACTCCAGATAACTGAGGGGACCCTCAGTGACCTAAAGAACGAGCTGAGCGACACAAGGTCTGCTCGTGACATAGCAGAACTGCAGCTCAATAACCAACGTGATGAGTACGACGCTATGCGAGAGAAGCTCATCAAAGCAGGCAAAAGTACACAGCTGTGCGCAAATATGCTGGCACAGGAAGCTCGGCGGAGAGAGACCCTGAGTGCACGGGTAGAGGCCCTCACTCAACAAGGTGACTTAGACCGCCAGCTTATTGAACAACTTCAGGCGCGCCTGACAGAGGACGCCCAAACACAACCAAGTAAGAAACTGGAGTTTAAAAGCACTCCGAACCAAGTGCTGGTTACCCCGGCATACGAACCTGTTAGGCCAAAGGAAGACTCCCAGGAGGGAGCTACCTCACTAACTAATCAAATTTCTCAATCCCTACCGCCTCGCTTGGACGCAACGGAAAGAGGACCAACCGGTGCCGAGAGCCCGGCCGTCTTTCCGCCAGCTTCCACGGGTAGGCAACCGGACTTTGTCCCACAACCAGCTTTGAAACAGAGACATCTGGACTACGGTCCCACTAACAGAGACTTTGATAAAAAATCGCGCGTCATATCACTCGCTTTGAGCCCCATCAAGGATCGGCTCATGACACTAGCGCGTACCTCAGAGACATTGAGTTCTACCTCCAGAGAATACCCAACGCTACCGTTGAGGACAGAATCTTTCTGATAAAACTAACATCAAGCAGAGATGTTAGTAGCTTCATCGAACGTCAACCTCCTGAGGTCCAAGCTGACTTTAAACTCCTTAGTCAGTCTCTCATGGTGGAATTCTCAGATGTTACGGTAAATGTGGGTCTGACTGCCGCCCTAATGATCAAACAGGCACGGCCAGAGTCCCCACAGCTATACTATCATCGGCTACGCAAAGCTTATTTCGGTCCACTCAATGAACCAAACATGGAGGAGGATAAAAACTTCAAAGCCCTCTTTGTGCAAAACCTCCATCCAACTACCAGCCATCATCTTGGCGTTTCTGCATGCCCACAAACGAAGACCAGCCACCAACTTCGCGAGCTGGCAGTGCCGCATTTACTAAACAGATGCTGAGGCAGACTAGACATCAAAAGCCAGACACTCTCGTCACCATAGATCGGAGTCTAACGCTTGAAGGAGCACCTACCTCCAAGCCAAGCGGCCCAGGAGCCTCCCGCTTTCCAGACAGGAAAGAGGGACCTCGACCACACATAGGAGAGCCGGGTCCACACCCGACCTGGCCTGAACGTAAGTTCAAAGACCAGGGCCCTCAATGGAGACCTCGGTTCGAAAATAAATTTCGAACCAATCCAAACCGTAACCAAGGGGGGTCCTATCAAAACCGCGACGACAGGAGAAACCATTATCGTCGGTCCCAAGACCAACGATCATCAGGTAGCTCACCTGTCAAGCGACAAAATCATGCGAGGACCGAGCCCTGAAACTCAGACTAATCGCGTGGGAAACCCCACGAGCGATAGGAGTCTGACTACAGAGGAAGCTCGGGCCATAGAACGCATACTCAAACAAATGCGCAAAAAGTCCAAGGACAAGACTGATCTGTATACGGTGGAGGCTTCTAAGGCCCCGATTCAGAAACAGTCACAACCGATCCAAGTCGACTTAACACGCAACGAAAATACAGAGTCTACTGAAGGGAATGAACATCTCCCAGACCTGTACTTAGGCTCTGACGATCCAGAGCCACTCAATGACATTGTCCAGGACCCTAGCACGGACAACAGGGAGGGAAGTGACACAGATCACAAAGACACCACTCCGTCTAGCGCCGTCCTAGTGGTCCAAGCAAATCCAAATGTCGGGCTGTGCCATGACCACGCCACGACTATCGAATGTGAAACACCCGCTCACCAATTTCTAGGCCACCTAACTGAAAAGGGAGTAGCTCGAAAGCTTTATCTCTCTGTCTTGTTAGAAGACCACTTGACGCACGAAGCACTTCTCGACACAGCCGCTGACAACAGCCTAATTTCAGGCAACCTGGTCAGATCACTCCAGGCTATAGCGAGAAGATCCCACAGAGACTTGAAGTCCCACCTGTGCTTTCTAGAAATAAGGCCTTACTCTGATGATCGGACGATCATCAACGAGGTAGCCTTAGTCCAACTGACCATCGGACCAATGACACTGATACACCCAGTGTACGTGTCCCACCTTGACAACGTCCCACTTCTAATTGGTAAAGACATCCTCAATCGCTTCGAACCACTGATCGATTTCAAGCAGCTGAAGATTTGGGCCCAAGTGCGAGAACCACTTCCAATCTTACTGAATGAATCTCAGTGCTATGCGATTGACAGGTCATCACCAGTACATAGGGTATCCACCGACATCGCTGGAATGACAACCATGCAACCTCGGTACGGACTAAACCCCTTGTCATCGTGTGACAACTTCCTATGCACGCTGAAGGACCCATTAGCGACGACACCCCAGATCATCAATGGCATCTCACTGAAAGCGACTCCAGTCGACGATGTCGTCATGGTCTTATGGCTTGACAAATCTGCCATCAGCCAGGAGCTGTTTAACACTCGGATAACGCGGATAAAACCAAGCCTGACCTTCGTACAGAAGCGCCCTCGGTTCCCTGGTAATCCCACACCGACTCATGCGTTAACCGCCATCGGTCTATGCTCTGCCATCGTACGATGGAACAAAAGAGAACTGACCCACACTTTTGCTGTCATCCCTGATCTCTCACCTTCAGTGTACATTGGGGCTGGCATGCTAGTCGACACCATTAACAACGTTCTCTGGTCCCTGACTGGAGTACGTAAAGAATCACCTTCGCTGACCAAAGGAAGCTTGAAATCGGGTCAAACAAATCCCGATGTGTGTCAGGTAAGTAATGACTGCCATCTCACGATACCGCCGCGTAACATTGAGGACATACGTCTGAAAGCGTTTCCAGGACAACAAGTTAACTCTTCACAAGTGTTCTTCCAACCGTCGCCTCTGTTCTTTGAGTTAGGCTTGTCTGTCCAGGCATCACCCCTGGTCGAGCTCGACTCTCGATCAACACACGTGCTAGTGCAGAATCCTACTGCCAATAGCATTCTGGTCCCGAAGGCCACACCTTTAGGTTGGCTGATTGACACTAGGTTCCATGACTGTGAACTCAGAATCCCAGTCATAGGACGTATGCCACACTCACTCGCGACTGAACAACAGGAGACCGGAGTTGTCTACACGAAACCTTCCGGAGCAATCGCCATATACCCCTCACTTGTGGTCGATACCGACACTATCTGCAGGGTCGATCTGGCTGATGCTGAGGTAATGGTCGTACAGACAGGCTCCCTGCTCTCCATTGATCCTGATACAGACAAAGACCTGAACAATAACGCAGACCTCATGGCAAAACAAGGGGCTCTAGACGGTACGCTCTGGCAACCCTCGTACAATCGACCCCTTCCCACCCAACCCACCCTTTCTGTCTGTCTGGTTACCCGATCTAAGGCAACCGCAACCGATGCCTCGGTTCCGACCCCTGCAGACGCATCGACTTCTTCTCTTTCTTTCGCTGGTTCCGACCTCGTTGCCCTTCAAGCAGCGGACTCGGCAATCCACAAACTTATTCTTTACCTTTCAGACCCGGTGTCTAACCCCATCGTAGACACCGATTTTTCCTCCGACGCATATCTTCAGAAGCTATGGGCGGTGCGCGCTCGACTCCACCTGCGTCATGGCTTGCTTGTCTACGTCTCTGACACCCTCACTTCACCTGCGTTCGTAGTGCCTCAGAGCCTAAGGGGGGTCATGCTAACGCACGCACATGACGCACCTTTAGCAGGCCACAGAGGTGTTCGCGCAACACATCAGGCACTTCAACAAGTGGCATTCGGGCCACACATGCAAATGGACGTGGCAGAATACATCAAAGGCTGCCTAGTATGCTGCCAATTTCAACCGACAAGACCACTCCATCGTGCACCCTTACAAAGAAGGGGCATTTCTTTCCCGTGGTCTGACCTCCAAATCGATTGGATGGGACCCCTGACTAAATCAACAAGGGGCAACAAATACATCCTAATGGTCACCTGTGCCTTCACTAAATGGGTGGAAGGACTTCCAGCCCCAAACGACACGGCACAGACCACAGCCTCATGAACCACGTGTTCTCCAGATTCGGCTTACCTCGTAGGGTCGATTCTGACCGTGGTACTCACTTCAGCGCCGAGGTGATGGGACAACTGTGGCAAACCATGGGCGTGAAAGCAAAATTCCACGTCAGCCACCACCCCCAGTCCTCAGGCCAAGTAGAAAGAGCAAACCGAACGGTGATCGACATCCTAAAGAAATACGTCGCATCTAATCACCGAGACTGGGACGTCAAACTGCCCTGGTCCTGATGGCTATCAGTCTCCCCGTTTGAGCTCATGACCGGTAGGCAGATGACGCTTCCCCTACACTTACTGTATCAGCCAGGAGAGGCTAACATCGCTACAGCCTATACCACACACCAGTACATGGCTGATCTCCAGGCACACCTGAGAACCACCTTCGCCTTTGCCCAGGAAAAACTAGGCAAAAGTGCAGAAGGACGTAAGGCCTATTATGACCAAAAGTCATCTAGGGACGAACTACAGGTGGGAGACAAAGTATGGTACTACATGTTCAGCCAACTCACTGGACAAACAAGAGGTGGTACCAACCGACTGACGCGGAAATTCCTCCCGCGTTGGGCGGGACCGTACACCATTGTCAACAAGCTGTCCCCGGTGGTGTATCAGATAAAGATCACCAAAGGGAGAAAGGAACCCACTCTCAAGTGGATACACCGCAACCAGATAAAGTTGCACAAAACCCCCATGGGATCTACAGGGGACGTTCTCGCTCCCAAGTAGTCTCAAACAGATCCCTTAGCTCGCAGTAACCACTAACCACTAACCTCTAACTCTGATCTCCTAACGCTTTTCACCTTTCAGTGGTAACTGTGAGTAATTCAATAACTGTAACTGATAACTCTGGTTTTCTCTGTCAATGAATCAATTCTCGTTGCAACCGCCGCTGTGTGTACCTTGCACAAAACCCCCATGGGATCTACAGGGGTTGCTCACAAGCGAATACTGCTAACATTTCCACTGTAGTAGACAAATCTCAGAGTAACTCCAAACGGTTAAAAACGCCAAAAGACACTGTGTCAGTGGTAAGCACTCACAGTGAGACTCTAAAACCAACCAAACCAAACTGTAGACCATACACACACCCAAATGGTCGCCTTGCTGATAAATGACACGCTCATAGACATCAGCTCCTCAGTGGACAGCCTAGCAATGAGAAGAATTGTTTGAAGGATCACGCATAGCCATTATGTCCCTTATATAATCACTACGTTTATCCTTGTCCCTAAATGCATGCAAAGTCCCTCCAAGTTATGATCCTCCTAATGTATTTTGTTTTATTATAAACAACTCCCTAAACTTTAAACAAACTAAATTGAGACAGCTCTCATTTCTTTGTTCCCAATAAGTCCTTCCTTGAAGCGATAAACTTAACCTATCTCCATAAGCAACGGATATAATACAAACCAAGTAAAGCCCCTTTACACTTGTATACATTTCCTTTGATCACGTTTACATCATTACGCCTGTTATGACGCCAAACTATGTGTTTAACGTGTGGCTTACTCCCTGGTCTGCAAGGATGTCGACACGAAACTTGTGGAACCAGATTCGTCTCGAAAGGGGGGACTGTAGCAGATCAGTCTCCAGGACGCCACACGGATTATACCATTTGATTAATCACTTACAGACCTCCAAACTGTTTCACTAAGGGTCTTCAAGATTAACAACTGTTTCACCATCGGCCTCCATTCGGAGACAGGCCGTGGATGTAAATCTTGAGAAGAAGACATGCTAACCCCGTTTTCTTTCAGATAAAAGGACACCAACGTGTTTTGCTAAGGACAGGCAAGGTTATTAATGATTTTGTTTCTGCTTTTATAAGAATTGGAACTTTGTTCTACCCAGCACCGTGTCAAAGGTGACACATGGAACATCACAGACGCTGACACGATCATAAAGTCTTGCAGATAAACTTGTTGATTCAGCTTTGCCCAGGACTTTCTGTAGCCTCCTTGAGTACATTTCATGCCCCTGGCCCCTGCAGGTCATAAATCTGGAGGTAAAAGTTGTTTGATCACACCAGAACCCCTGAACTTCTCATGGTCAAACACTACCCCCTTTTGGTCTTATGGACAAAGGACTATCGCTGTGCTAAAGGACAGTTGTGTCTTAATTTGAATAAAAGAAAGATTGTGAATGTACTAACAATTATACTGTTTGTTTCCAGGATGCAGAATTTTACAAGGCAACTAATTCCTTATCCCATTTATACAGGTCTACGTTTTATGTTAATAAAATGTAATGAATATATGTTTTTATAATAAGTCTGACAAATGTTTCTTTGCATAATCCTGCAAGTATGAATGTTTTTGTGTGTTTTACGAAAACCAAGGAAAATAGGGTGAAACAAAAGGAATGTTTAAGACTTAGTTTAAACATTTAAACTCCCCCCAAAGCAATGCCTTTCTCCGTAAGACACGCCCCGTCCGGAGGTGATAAAATGGGCGCACAGCCAAGGGCTCTCCCTACTCTCTGCTCTTCGTCTCCTCTTTACTTCGCACTGGACCTCTTGTCCGTTCAGGGCCGTTCTTTGTACTTTAAAGCCTGAAAGCCTAGCTCACGGCGCTAAGTTTTCCTTCCTCGCCAAGCGGCTCTAAGTACTTCCTGCAGTATGCTGTTGCCTCGCTTTTATTTTTGAAGATTTCCGGCCTGCTAAAGAGTTAGCTTGACTAAAATCTAGCTTTCTCGAGCAAGTTTAAGCCAGCAACAAAGCCGCTAAGACCCCCCTCAATGGACTTCGCAATAACTTTGAAAGACTCAATTCTACTCGGTGTAGGACGCTGATGTTAAAAGGCTTGGCTAGTTGTGACAGTAACGAGACGCTTTTTGGACATTCCCTGGCCCACGGCGGCCCCTCTGGAGAGTGGAAACGGCAGGCCATCCTGGAGGCAACAAAAGTCATCGGCTGCGACAGGGTTCTGGAGAACCTCTGGACCTCTAGTCGCTAAGATCTGAGACTAATCACTACCCAGGGTGAGTCTAAACGTTACACAAGTTTGGCGTCTAACTGTCTAAACATAACAGCCTTGGCCTCAGAAACCGTCATCGAACCCCTCTAAACGCTCCGTAACAGCCCTCATTTAATAATAATTCCTTTTGTTTCACAAAATCCTCTGAAAGCAAGTTTTATTGTTCTTTGGTTTACCCATTCATGTGTCAATAAATATTCCTTTGTGTCATCTCCCTGTCATTATTCACTGTTTAACCTTTGTATAATCTTTAATAAAACCCCATAAAGACATTGATGTTTCTCTGTTTATATTAAGAAACGTTCGAAAACGAGAACAACTCACTTCCTTTAGATTAATGAGACTAAACAGTTTCTCTGGATCTGTTCAAAACTAGAGTGGTGCCCCGAAAGAAATTAATATTTTGATAAACAAAATATTAATTTTCATACTTAATATTAATATTAATAATTAATTAACAGGTATTATTCCCTACAATAATTTAATTTGTAAAATTCCAGATAAGATGTTATAATTTATAAACATTGATTGAAACACTGGACAAACTGAGCAAGTGGTTTGGGAAGCCTTTAAGGCGACATGTAGAGGGTGGTTTATAAGTTACTCTACAGCAAAAAAAAAAAAGATCTATAATAAAAAAGCTCATTAAAGAAATAAAACTGAAACAATACATGAGCAGCCCTGTGACTAACTGGCCCCTGTCCAGAGTGAACCCCGCCTCAGGCCCAAAGCTGCTGGGATAGGCTCTAGTCACCCACGACCCCTAACGGGACTAAGAGGTAGAAAATGAATGAATAAATGAAGACGTGAGAAACACAGGAGACTCCAGCTTGAGAAAAAACTACTACTTCTACTTTCAGCCTCACAAGCCTTTTTACAGCAAGAGACATCTTTTGCCTTGTTTCTATTACGAAGAAAACATTTTGAAAATGGAGCAGGAAAGATGTTGGCCCTAAAATTAAAGCAAATGGAAAATAAACATTCCATTCCTGCAGTTCATGAAGACAAATAAATAAATACAGCTTTTACCAGTTTTAACAGAAAGTGAAGAGGATAAATGAGAAAACCGTCCAAAGCCTTCAGTAAATAACCTGCAGTGTTAGGTCTTTGTTTAAGAAGGACCAGAGCAGACAGGAGCTCTTTCTGGCTGGACCTGTGCTGGTAAAGTTGTATCTGTGAAAGGTTCTCTGTTAATCATGTATTTTAAGGGCCTACTAAAAAGGTGAAACCATCATGAAGCCCTCTGGATGTAATACCAGCCGTTGCTTTTAAATGTATTTGATTTAGTTGGTCCATATGTTGTTAAACTGATCAACCTTTCTCTTTTAACTGGTTTTGTGCCCAGCTCTTTTAAACAAGCGGTCGTCAGCCCCATTCTGAAGAAGCCCAATTTAGATTCTTTTGAACCGAACAACTACAGGCCGATCTGTAAATTGCCTTTTTTATCTAAAATGCTGGAGAAAGTTGTAGCGGAGCAGCTGACTGCGTTTCTTAATGAAAATTATTTTATAGATAAATTTCAGTCAGGCTTCTGAAAATGTCATTCAACTGAGACTGCCCTGCAGAAGATATCAAGTGACATTATGATGGCGGCTGACTCTGGGCAGTACTCTGTCTTGATCTTAATGGATTTATCGTCTGCTTTTGATTCTCTGGACCATAAGATATAGTTAAAGCGACTGCAATATGAAACGGGTTTCTCTGGATCAGTTCTAAAGTGGTTTTCCTCTTACCTGAGTGACAGATCATTTTGTGTGTTTATTAACAATATTCTGTCTGAAATGACCCCTCTGTCTTATGGAGTTCCTCAGGGCTCAGTCCTAGGTCCTCTTTTGTTTTTATTGTACATATGCCCTCCTAGTGAAATAATTCACAGTTTTAAAAATGTGTCTTATCACGTTTATGCTGATGACATTCAGTTGTACTGTTCTTTTAAAGACTTTGAGTTTTATAAACTTACTGATTTGTTGGACTGCTTGTCCTGCATAAAGAACTGGTTATACAATAACTACCTACAGCTGAATACAAAAAAGACTGAAACTTTAATATTTGCACCTGACCAAAAAATACCTCAAATCAAACAACATCTTGGTTCCCTGGGTTCTTCCGTCCAGTCGAGCCTCAAAAACCTTGGTGTTCTGTTTGACCAGTCTATGTCTCTGGACAGTCATTCTAGACAGTTGGTCAAAAACTGTTTTTATCATTTGAGAAACATCTCTAAATTGAGAGTGTTATTGTCTAAAGCTGATTTGGAGATGATTATTCATGCTTTTATTTCTTCTCATCTTGATTATTGTAATTCTCTTTTTATTTGTTTGAATAAATTGTCTCTGAGTCGGCTACAAATGGTGCAAAATGCTGCAGCCAGGCTTTTAAATAGAACCAACAGAAGGGCTCACATTTCCCCTGTTTTATCTTCACTTCATTGGCTTCCAGTCAAATTCAGAATTAATTTTAAAATTTTAATCTTGAGGGGTGCACGTGGCAGAGTGGTTAGCACTCCTGCCTTACAGCAAGAAGGTTGTGAGTTCAAAACCCGGCTGGCTCAAACATTCTCGGCCGACTCCGGTCTTTCTGTGAGGAGTATGCATGTCCTCCGCGTGTTACTGTGGGTTCTCTCCGGGTACTCCGGCTTCCTCCCACCGTCCAAACACATGCATGTATAGGTTAATTGGCAACTCTAAAGTGTCTCTAGTGAATGAATGTGAGAGTGAATGGTTGTCTGTCAGTGTCTGTCTCTAAATGTTAGCCCTGCGACTAAGTGGCCACTGTCCAGGGTGTACCCCGCCTCAGGCCCAAAGCTGCTGGGATAGGCTCCAGTCACCCGCGACCCCTAATGGGACAAAGCGGTAGAAAATGAATGAATGAATTTTAGTCTTGACTTTTAGAGCTATACATGTACAGGCCCCCCAGTACATCACTGACCTGCTGACCCCTTACTCCTCAGTCTTATGGTCAAAACCTTTTAACGGTCCCCAAAACACGTTTTAAAACCCGGGGAGACCGGTCTTTTCAAATAGTCACCCCAAGACTCTGGAACACTCTGACCCTGTCACTGCGAGTGGACATTTCTGTTGATTCTTTTAAAAGCAGCTGAAGACACTTTAATTTAAACAAGCTTTTAGTTGATTGGGCTTTTATGTTTTAATATTTTGTGGTTTTAAATATTTTGTGGTTTTAATTTTTATTCTCAAAGTTTTAGTGTTCATTTATTTTAAAGCCTCCACATGTCTGAAAAAAACCCTCCTGTCTGTCCAAACACAGTCCTGCAGCTGTTCTCTCATTTCTGTCACACTCTGTTCAAAAGCAGCTTTTTCAAGAGTCTTTAATGTGAACTGACACAAGGCTCATCACTGTCCAGACTCTACACCAGCCCTCCTCCCAAAAAGAACTAATGACTCAATCAATAATAATGAGCAACACTTTCTAAATATAAATGATATTAGTGCATCACTTACAGCCAACTCTGTGGAGCTCCAGGTTCATTACTGAAGACAGGAGGGTTAAACATGGACCAGTTGCTCTGCAGAGACACACAGCTGGACACTGGAGGCACTGCTCTCTGATTTCTGAAACAACACGTTTCATGAACACACCGATTTATTCTAGAGTCAGACAGAGGACGGTTGTCACTGACATCATCAAATCAAAAGGAACAGATGTGTTCAAAGGGTTTCTTTAACACAACACTGTGGCCTCTGGAAAAGCAGGAGCCACTGCTCTGTCAGCTGCACCTGCCTCAAAGTAATAATGGGCTCAGTGTTAGAGCAGTCGTCCTGAAACCAGTGCCTAGAAGGTGAAAAAGCACCACATAAAATCAATGCCATTTATTTAAAGACAATGAATTAATTTGTTAAATTCCAGATAAGATGTTAGAATTTATAAATTATAATTGAAACACTGGACAAACTGAGCAAGTTGTTTGGGAAGCCTTTAAGGCGACATGTAGAGGGTGGTTTATAAGTTACTCTACAGCAAAAAAAAAAAAGATCTATAATAAAAAAGCTCATTAAAGAAATAAAACTGAAACAAGACATGAACAGCCTTGTGACTAACTGGCCCCTGTCCAGAGTGAACCCCGCCTCAGGCCCAAAGCTGCTGGGATAGGCTCTAGTCACCCACGACCCCTAACGGGACTAAGAGGTAGAAAATGAATGAATAAATGAAGACGTGAGAAACACAGGAGACTCCAGCTTGAGAAAAAACTACTACTTCTACTTTCAGCCTCACAAGCCTTTTTACAGCAAGAGACATCTTTTGCCTTGTTTCTATTACGAAGAAAACATTTTGAAAATGGAGCAGGAAAGATGTTGGCCCTAAAATTAAAGCAAATAGAAAATAAACATTCCATTCCTGCAGTTCATGAAGAAAAATAAATAAATACAGCTTTTACCAGTTTTAACAGAAAGTGAAGAGGATAAATGAGAAAACCGTCCAAAGCCTTCAGTAAATAACCTGCAGTGTTAGGTCTTTGTTTAAGAAGGACCAGAGCAGACAGGAGCTCTTTCTGGCTGGACCTGTGCTGGTAAAGTTGTATCTGTGAAAGGTTCTCTGTTAATCATGTATTTTGAACTCGGCTCCAGCAGCAGGGCTGTTTGATTATCTTTTTACAAATGCAGCTACACTTATGTTTCATTCCCTTGTTTCTGTTCAAGGTCAATGAGCCTCTGAGCATGACTTTAAATAAGTGGATATTAACAAAGTAACTTAAAACTTAACTCAAAAATCACCAATAAATCTCCCTCTGATGGAGTTAGACCTGGTTAATTACTTTGTGTTCAATAATTACTGGTGTATGTTACTTTACACCAGCCCTCCTCCCAAAAAGAACTAATGACTCAATCAATAATAATGAGCAACACTTTCTAAATATAAATGATATTAGTGCATCACTTACAGCCAACTCTGTGGAGCTCCAGGTTCATTACTGAAGACAGGAGGGTTGAACATGGACCAGTTGCTCTTCAGAGACACACAGCTGGACACTGGAGGCACTGCTCTCTGATTTCTGAAACAACACGTTTCATGAACACACTGATTTATTCTAGAGTCAGACAGAGGACGGTCGTCACTGACATCATCAAATCAAAAGGAACCGATGTGTTCAAAGGGTTTCTTTAACACAACACTGTGGCCTCTGGAAAAGCAGGAGCCACTGCTCTGTCAGCTGCACCTGCCTCAAAGTAATAATGGGCTCAGTGTTAGAGCGGTCGTCCTGAAACCAGTGCCTAGAAGGTGAAAAAGCACCACATAAAAACAATGCCATTTATTTAAAGACAATGAATTAATTTGTAAAAATTCCAGATAAGATGTTAGAATTTATAAATTATAGTTGAAACACTGGACAAACTGAGCAAGTTGTTTGGGAAGCCTTTAAGGCGACATGTAGAGGGTGGTTTATAAGTTACTCTACAGCAAAAAAAAAACAGATCTATAATAAAAAAGCTCATTAAAGAAATAAAACTGAAACAATACATGAGCAGCCCTGTGACTAACTGGCCCCTGTCCAGAGTGAACCCCGCCTCAGGCCCAAAGCTGCTGGGATAGGCTCTAGTCACCCACGACCCCTAACGGGACTAAGAGGTAGAAAATGAATGAATAAATGAAGACGTGAGAAACACAGGAGACTCCAGCTTGAGAAAAAACTACTACTTCTACTTTCAGCCTCACAAGCCTTTTTACAGCAAGAGACATCTTTTGCCTTGTTTCTATTAAGAAGAAAACATTTTGAAAATGGAGCAGGAAAGATGTTGGCCCTAAAATTAAAACAAATGGAAAATAAACATTCCATTCCTGCAGTTCATGAAGAAAAATAAATAAATACAGCTTTTAACAGTTTTAACAGAAAGTGAAGAGGATAAATGAGAAAACCGTCCAAAGCCTTCAGTAAATAACCTGCAGTGTTAGGTCTTTGTTTAAGAAGGACCAGAGCAGACAGGAGCTCTTTCTGGCTGGACCTGTGCTGGTAAAGTTGTATCTGTGAAAGGTTCTCTGTTAATCATGTATTTTAAGGGCCTACTAAAAAAGGTGAAACCATCATGAAGCCCTCTGGATGTAATACCAGCTTCGTTGCTTTTAAATGTATTTGATTTAGTTGGTCCATATGTTGTTAAACTGATCAACCTTTCTCTTTTAACTGGTTTTGTGCCCAGCTCTTTTAAACAAGCGGTCGTCAGCCCCATTCTGAAGAAGCCCAATTTAGATTCTTTTGAACCGAACAACTACAGGCCGATCTGTAAATTGCCTTTTTTATCTAAAATGCTGGAGAAAGTTGTAGCGGAGCAGCTGACTGCGTTTCTTAATGAAAATTATTTTATAGATAAATTTCAGTCAGGCTTCTGAAAATGTCATTCAACTGAGACTGCCCTGCAGAAGATATCAAGTGACATTATGATGGCGGCTGACTCTGGGCAGTACTCTGTCTTGATCTTAATGGATTTATCGTCTGCTTTTGATTCTCTGGACCATAAGATATAGTTAAAGCGACTGCAATATGAAACGGGTTTCTCTGGATCAGTTCTAAAGTGGTTTTCCTCTTACCTGAGTGACAGATCATTTTGTGTGTTTATTAACAATATTCTGTCTGAAATGACCCTCTGTCTTATGGAGTTCCTCAGGGCTCAGTCCTAGGTCCTCTTTTGTTTTTATTGTACATATGCCCTCCTAGTGAAATAATTCACAGTTTTAAAAATGTGTCTTATCACGTTTATGCTGATGACATTCAGTTGTACTGTTCTTTTAAAGACTTTGAGTTTTATAAACTTACAGATTTGTTGGACTGCTTGTCCTGCATAAAGAACTGGTTATACAATAACTACCTACAGCTGAATACAAAAAAGACTGAAACTTTAATATTTGCACCTGACCAAAAAATACCTCAAATCAAACAACATCTTGGTTCCCTGGGTTCTTCCGTCCAGTCGAGCCTCAAAAACCTTGGTGTTCTGTTTGACCGGTCTATGTCTCTGGACAGTCATTCTAGACAGTTGGTCAAAAACTGTTTTTATCATTTGAGAAACATCTCTAAATTGAGAGTGTTATTGTCTAAAGCTGATTTGGAGATGATTATTCATGCTTTTATTTCTTCTCATCTTGATTATTGTAATTCTCTTTTTATTTGTTTGAATAAATTGTCTCTGAGTCGGCTACAAATGGTGCAAAATGCTGCAGCCAGGCTTTTAAATAGAACCAACAGAAGGGCTCACATTTCCCCTGTTTTATCTTCACTTCATTGGCTTCCAGTCAAATTCAGAATTAATTTTAAAATTTTAATCTTGAGGGGTGCACGTGGCAGAGTGGTTAGCACTCCTGCCTTACAGCAAGAAGGTTGTGAGTTCAAAACCCGGCTGGCTCAAACATTCTCGGCCGACTCCGGTCTTTCTGTGAGGAGTATGCATGTCCTCCAGCGTGTTACTGTGGGTTCTCTCCGGGTACTCCGGCTTCCACCCACCGTCCAAACACATGCATGTATAGGTTAATTGGCAACTCTAAAGTGTCTCTAGTGAATGAATGTGAGAGTGAATGGTTGTCTGTCAGTGTCTGTCTCTAAATGTTAGCCCTGCGACTAAGTGGCCACTGTCCAGGGTGTACCCCGCCTCAGGCCCAAAGCTGCTGGGATAGGCTCCAGTCACCCGCGACCCCTAATGGGACAAAGCGGTAGAAAATGAATGAATGAATTTTAGTCTTGACTTTTAGAGCTATACATGTACAGGCCCCCCAGTACATCACTGACCTGCTGACCCCTTACTCCTCAGTCTTATGGTCAAAACCTTTTAACGGTCCCCAAAACACGTTTTAAAACCCGGGGAGACCGGTCTTTTCAAATAGTCACCCCAAGACTCTGGAACACTCTGACCCTGTCACTGCGAGTGGACATTTCTGTTGATTCTTTTAAAAAGCAGCTGAAGACACTTTAATTTAAACAAGCTTTTAGTTGATTGGGCTTTTTATGTTTTAATATTTTGTGGTTTTAAATATTTTGTGGTTTTAATTTTTATTCTCAAAGTTTTAGTGTTCATTTATTTTAAAGCCTCCACATGTCTGAAAAAAACCCTCCTGTCTGTCCAAACACAGTCCTGCAGCTGTTCTCTCATTTCTGTCACACTCTGTTCAAAAGCAGCTTTTTCAAGAGTCTTTAATGTGAACTGACACAAGGCTCATCACTGTCCAGACTCTACACCAGCCCTCCTCCCAAAAAGAACTAATGACTCAATCAATAATAATGAGCAACACTTTCTAAATATAAATGATATTAGTGCATCACTTACAGCCAACTCTGTGGAGCTCCAGGTTCATTACTGAAGACAGGAGGGTTAAACATGGACCAGTTGCTCTGCAGAGACACACAGCTGGACACTGGAGGCACTGCTCTCTGATTTCTGAAACAACACGTTTCATGAACACACCGATTTATTCTAGAGTCAGACAAAGGACGGTCGTCACTGACATCATCAAATCAAAAGGAACAGATGTGTTCAAAGGGTTTCTTTAACACAACACTGTGGCCTCTGGAAAAGCAGGAGCCACTGCTCTGTCAGCTGCACCTGCCTCAAAGTAATAATGGCCTCAGTGTTAGAGCGGTCGTCCTGAAACCAGTGCCTAGAAGGTGAAAAAGCACCACATAAAATCAATGCCATTTATTTAAAGACAATGAATTAATTTGTTAAATTCCAGATAAGATGTTAGAATTTATAAATTATAATTGAAACACTGGACAAACTGAGCAAGTTGTTTGGGAAGCCTTTAAGGCGACATGTAGAGGGTGGTTTATAAGTTACTCTACAGCAAAAAAAAAAAAGATCTATAATAAAAAAGCTCATTAAAGAAATAAAACTGAAACAATACATGAGCAGCCCTGTGACTAACTGGCCCCTGTCCAGAGTGAACCCCGCCTCAGGCCCAAAGCTGCTGGGATAGGCTCTAGTCACCCACGACCCCTAACGGGACTAAGAGGTAGAAAATGAATGAATAAATGAAGACGTGAGAAACACAGGAGACTCCAGCTTGAGAAAAAACTACTACTTCTACTTTCAGCCTCACAAGCCTTTTTACAGCAAGAGACATCTTTTGCCTTGTTTCTATTAAGAAGAAAACATTTTGAAAATGGAGCAGGAAAGATGTTGGCCCTAAAATTAAAGCAAATGGAAAATAAACATTCCATTCCTGCAGTTCATGAAGAAAAATAAATAAATACAGCTTTTACCAGTTTTAACAGAAAGTGAAGAGGATAAATGAGAAAACCGTCCAAAGCCTTCAGTAAATAACCTGCAGTGTTAGGTCTTTGTTTAAGAAGGACCAGAGCAGACAGGAGCTCTTTCTGGCTGGACCTGTGCTGGTAAAGTTGTATCTGTGAAAGGTTCTCTGTTAATCATGTATTTTAAGGGCCTACTAAAAAAGGTGAAACCATCATGAAGCCCTCTGGATGTAATACCAGCTTCGTTGCTTTTAAATGTATTTGATTTAGTTGGTCCATATGTTGTTAAACTGATCAACCTTTCTCTTTTAACTGGTTTTGTGCCCAGCTCTTTTAAACAAGCGGTCGTCAGCCCCGTTCTGAAGAAGCCCAATTTAGATTCTTTTGAACCGA
The DNA here is from genome assembly GCA_024349245.1 of Neodontobutis hainanensis. Lineage (NCBI taxonomy): Eukaryota > Metazoa > Chordata > Actinopteri > Gobiiformes > Odontobutidae > Neodontobutis > Neodontobutis hainanensis. The sequence continues at coordinate 59,767 of JALDNG010000332.1, read as the reverse complement.
ACAACTACAGGCCGATCTGTAAATTGCCTTTTTTATCTAAAATGCTGGAGAAAGTTGTAGCGGAGCAGCTGACTGCGTTTCTTAATGAAAATTATTTTATAGATAAATTTCAGTCAGGCTTCTGAAAATGTCATTCAACTGAGACTGCCCTGCAGAAGATATCAAGTGACATTATGATGGCGGCTGACTCTGGGCAGTACTCTGTCTTGATCTTAATGGATTTATCGTCTGCTTTTGATTCTCTGGACCATAATATATTGTTAAAGCGTCTGCAATATGAAATGGGTTTCTCTGGATCAGTTCTAAAGTGGTTTTCCTCTTACCTGAGTGACAGATCATTTTGTGTGTTTATTAACAATATTCTGTCTGAAATGACCCCTCTGTCTTATGGAGTTCCTCAGGGCTCAGTCCTAGGTCCTCTTTTGTTTTTATTGTACATATGCCCTCCTAGTGAAATAATTCACAGTTTTAAAAATGTGTCTTATCACGTTTATGCTGATGACATTCAGTTGTACTGTTCTTTTAAAGACTTTGAGTTTTATAAACTTACAGATTTGTTGGACTGCTTGTCCTGCATAAAGAACTGGTTATACAATAACTACCTACAGCTGAATACAAAAAAGACTGAAACTTTAATATTTGCACCTGACCAAAAAATACCTCAAATCAAACAACATCTTGGTTCCCTGGGTTCTTCCGTCCAGTCGAGCCTCAAAAACCTTGGTGTTCTGTTTGACCAGTCTATGTCTCTGGACAGTCATTCTAGACAGTTGGTCAAAAACTGTTTTTATCATTTGAGAAACATCTCTAAATTGAGAGTGTTATTGTCTAAAGCTGATTTGGAGATGATTATTCATGCTTTTATTTCTTCTCATCTTGATTATTGTAATTCTCTTTTTATTTGTTTGAATAAATTGTCTCTGAGTCGGCTACAAATGGTGCAAAATGCTGCAGCCAGGCTTTTAAATAGAACCAACAGAAGGGCTCACATTTCCCCTGTTTTATCTTCACTTCATTGGCTTCCAGTCAAATTCAGAATTAATTTTAAAATTTTAATCTTGAGGGGTGCACGTGGCAGAGTGGTTAGCACTCCTGCCTTACAGCAAGAAGGTTGTGAGTTCAAAACCCGGCTGGCTCAAACATTCTCGGCCGACTCCGGTCTTTCTGTGAGGAGTATGCATGTCCTCCGCGTGTTACTGTGGGTTCTCTCCGGGTACTCCGGCTTCCTCCCACCGTCTAAACACATGCATGTATAGGTTAATTGGCAACTCTAAAGTGTCTCTAGTGAATGAATGTGAGAGTGAATGGTTGTCTGTCAGTGTCTGTCTCTAAATGTTAGCCCTGCGACTAAGTGGCCACTGTCCAGGGTGTACCCCGCCTCAGGCCCAAAGCTGCTGGGATAGGCTCCAGTCACCCGCGACCCCTAATGGGACAAAGCGGTAGAAAATGAATGAATGAATTTTAGTCTTGACTTTTAGAGCTATACATGTACAGGCCCCCCAGTACATCACTGACCTGCTGACCCCTTACTCCTCAGTCTTATGGTCAAAACCTTTTAACGGTCCCCAAAACACGTTTTAAAACCCGGGGAGACCGGTCTTTTCAAATAGTCACCCCAAGACTCTGGAACACTCTGACCCTGTCACTGCGAGTGGACATTTCTGTTGATTCTTTTAAAAAGCAGCTGAAGACACTTTAATTTAAACAAGCTTTTAGTTGATTGGGCTTTTTATGTTTTAATATTTTGTGGTTTTAAATATTTTGTGGTTTTAATTTTTATTCTCAAAGTTTTAGTGTTCATTTATTTTAAAGCCTCCACATGTCTGAAAAAAACCCTCCTGTCTGTCCAAACACAGTCCTGCAGCTGTTCTCTCATTTCTGTCACACTCTGTTCAAAAGCAGCTTTTTCAAGAGTCTTTAATGTGAACTGACACAAGGCTCATCACTGTCCAGACTCTACACCAGCCCTCCTCCCAAAAAGAACTAATGACTCAATCAATAATAATGAGCAACACTTTCTAAATATAAATGATATTAGTGCATCACTTACAGCCAACTCTGTGGAGCTCCAGGTTCATTACTGAAGACAGGAGGGTTGAACATGGACCAGTTGCTCTGCAGAGACACACAGCTGGACACTGGAGGCACTGCTCTCTGATTTCTGAAACAACACGTTTCATGAACACACTGATTTATTCTAGAGTCAGACAGAGGACGGTCGTCACTGACATCATCAAATCAAAAGGAACAGATGTGTTCAAAGGGTTTCTTTAACACAACACTGTGGCCTCTGGAAAAGCAGGAGCCACTGCTCTGTCAGCTGCACCTGCCTCAAAGTAATAATGGGCTCAGTGTTAGAGCGGTCGTCCTGAAACCAGTGCCTAGAAGGTGAAAAAGCACCACATAAAATCAATGCCATTTATTTAAAGACAATGAATAAATTTGTAAAAATTCCAGATAAGATGTTATAATTTATAAACAATGATTGAAACACTGGACAAACTGAGCAAGTTGTTTGGGAAGCCTTTAAGGCGACATGTAGAGGGTGGTTTATAAGTTACTCTACAGCAAAAAAAAAAAAGATCTATAATAAAAAAGCTCATTAAAGAAATAAAACTGAAACAAGACATGAACAGCCTTGTGACTAACTGGCCCCTGTCCAGAGTGAACCCCGCCTCAGGCCCAAAGCTGCTGGGATAGGCTCTAGTCACCCACGACCCCTAACGGGACTAAGAGGTAGAAAATGAATGAATAAATGAAGACGTGAGAAACACAGGAGACTCCAGCTTGAGAAAAAACTACTACTTCTACTTTCAGCCTCACAAGCCTTTTTACAGCAAGAGACATCTTTTGCCTTGTTTCTATTACGAAGAAAACATTTTGAAAATGGAGCAGGAAAGATGTTGGCCCTAAAATTAAAGCAAATAGAAAATAAACATTCCATTCCTGCAGTTCATGAAGAAAAATAAATAAATACAGCTTTTACCAGTTTTAACAGAAAGTGAAGAGGATAAATGAGAAAACCGTCCAAAGCCTTCAGTAAATAACCTGCAGTGTTAGGTCTTTGTTTAAGAAGGACCAGAGCAGACAGGAGCTCTTTCTGGCTGGACCTGTGCTGGTAAAGTTGTATCTGTGAAAGGTTCTCTGTTAATCATGTATTTTGAACTCGGCTCCAGCAGCAGGGCTGTTTGATTATCTTTTTACAAATGCAGCTACACTTATGTTTCATTCCCTTGTTTCTGTTCAAGGTCAATGAGCCTCTGAGCATGACTTTAAATAAGTGGATATTAACAAAGTAACTTAAAACTTAACTCAAAAATCACCAATCTGCCTCTGATGGAGTTAGACCTGGTTAATTACTTTGTGTTCAATAATTACTGGTGTATGTTACTTTACACCAGCCCTCCTCCCAAAAAGAACTAATGACTCAATCAATAATAATGAGCAACACTTTCTAAATATAAATGATATTAGTGCATCACTTACAGCTGTGGAGCTCCAGGTTCATTACTGAAGTTTGGAGGGGGGTCCTTGGACCGGTCGCTCTTCAGAGACACACAGCTGGACACTGGAGACACTCTCTGTTTGTGACACTCGTCTCTAAAACAACAGGATTTATTGTACAGTGTGTGTTAATAAGCAGCAGTGAGCACTTCCTCTGACTCTGTTCTGTTCAGAAAACACACACTTTACAGTTTCCTTCAGACACAATATTCTTATTTTTGGGCCTGAGCCTCAGTTAAAGCAGTGGCTCCATGAATGTGTCCTGTGCTGTATCAGGTCAACCACAGTGTTCTTAAATCAAACACAAACAGCTGATGATGCTACTCACTGTGTTGGAGCAGGCCCTGGCTCGCTGCTGCCATCTGGAGGTTCCTTTATGAACAGACCTCTCTCTTTATAATGACTCTGTGAAGACTGGGCCTCCTCTTCGTCCACACTGACATTATTCATGTTCTGTCTCAGTCTGAAAGGTGAACGAGTCAAACACAGTGAGCTCTGATCATTTTAATAAAGCACCTTATGAATAATTATCACATGGAGCTGGAGCCAGATGTTTCTAATGTGATTGATTCTTGTCTTTATTTCATGTTAATGTTTAGATGTTGGTCTTAAACCTCTCCAGATGGGCCTCTGCCTTTATTCAGGAGAACTGTTCATATTTGGGCCTGTGAAGGCCTCTGGGTAAAGTCTCCACAGTCCTCCAGAATCTGTTCTGATCTGAAGCTTTCTCACCTCGTTTTCAGTGGTAGAGCGGCTGTCCTTTAACCGAAAGGTAGTAGGTTTGATTCCCGCATTCCCCACAGTTCATACCGTCGTTGTTTCCTTGGGCAAGACACAAGCGTCTTTGCGTCCCCAGAAATGCGCTGTATAAAATTGATATAATAATACTCATAATAATAATAATATAATACTCATGGAGATTTTTCTATTTATTCTATCTCAAACCCAGCAGATGTGTTCAGGTGTGTTTCCTCGTTCACCTGCTTTGGTCGTGTCCTGTTCTGGACAGTTTCTGGAATCTAGTTATTGACTTTGTACAAGATCTGTTGAATGTGAATAAACCTAAACATTCTGATGTGTGCGTCCTTGGGAATAACCATAGATTGTATAAATATAAATGTTATCCTCTCATTGGTCCCGTATTCACCGATATTGTCAGTACGACAGGGCAATAAAACAGGGGTTATATCCAGGCTTTTTGGCTTTTACTCCATAGTAAAACAATAGTTTTTAGATAGCATAAACGGACTTAATAATCAAAAATTCACCCCCCCAGAGTTGTCACGTAGTAAAAACTTAGCTCTAGAGAGCCATCTCTTGTATCAGGCTGTAAACATGATTTTTACACTTGTAAAGTCGCCATTGTGTTCTCCTTATATTTCTGCTTTTGGAGCCTGCCCTCTGGTGGACGGCAGTATATTGCTGTATTTTGGCGTAATAATGTAATGGCGATGCCCTTACGCGACGCCCGTTTAGGAGGTTCCATGGGAGATGCTTGGGGATAACAGAAAATACCAGGTCAAAGGTTAAACAAAGGATTGAATCATTAAGGCCCGTACACACCGGGACGAATATTCGCCAGCGTTTTTCAAAGCGTTTTCTCTGTTCACACCCAAGCGATTTTCGCTGACGATGAGTCGAGTGAACATGCAAATTCATTCCCTGACATTAGATAGCGCTTAATGTAAAACAGAAATACCCCGGTACACAAGGTGGCGCTGCGCAACGTTACGCTTCTTACGTGAGCAAAAGCGCCAATCTCATTGGTCGTATAGTTTTTGACGCGGCGCGTCAAACCAAAAAAACGAACCCGAGGCGTTCTTAAAAAACTGACGCTTTTACGAGTGCCGTTTTTCGCGTCAGTGTGAGCACTCACATTGGCGCCCATTGTTTAGTCACTAATGCCACACTCACCTCCTCACACCAGGACAACAGCTTTAATAAAGTCAAAGACACTAATGTCACACTCACCTCCTCACACCAGGACAACAGCTTTAATAAAGACAACACTAATGTCACACTCACCTCCTCACACCAGGACAACAGCTTTAATAAAGTCAACACTAATGTCACACTCACCTCCTCACACCAGGACAACAGCTTTAATAAAGACAACACTAATGTCACACTCACCTCCTCACACCAGGACAACAGCTTTAATAAAGTCAAAGACACTAATGTCACACTCACCTCCTCACACCAGGACAACAGCTTTAATAAAGTCAACACTAATGTCACACTCACCTCCTCACACCAGGACAACAGCTTTAATAAAGTCAACACTAATGTCACACTCACCTCCTCACACCAGGACAACAGCTTTAATAAAGTCAAAGACACTAATGTCACACTCACCTCCTCACACCAGGACAACAGCTTTAATAAAGTCAAAGACACTAATGTCACACTCACCTCCTCACACCAGGACAACAGCTTTAATAAAGTCAAAGACACTAATGTCACACTCACCTCCTCACACCAGGACAACAGCTTTAATAAAGTCAACACTAATGTCACACTCACCTCCTCACACCAGGACAACAGCTTTAATAAAGTCAACACTAATGTCACACTCACCTCCTCACACCAGGACAACAGCTTTAATAAAGTCAACACTAATGTCACACTCACCTCCTCACACCAGGACAACAGCTTTAATAAAGTCAACACTAATGTCACACTTACCTCCTCACACCAGGACAACAGCTTTAATAAAGTCAACACTAATGTCACACTCACCTCCTCACACCAGGACAACAGCTTTAATAAAGTCAACACTAATGTCACACTCACCTCCTCACACCAGGACAACAGCTTTAATAAAGTCAACACTAATGTCACACTCACCTCCTCACACCAGGACAACAGCTTTAATAAAGTCAACACTAATGTCACACTCACCTCCTCACACCAGGACAACAGCTTTAATAAAGTCAACACTAATGTCACACTCACCTCCTCACACCAGGACAACAGCTTTAATAAAGTCAACACTAATGTCACACTCACCTCCTCACACCAGGACAACAGCTTTAATAAAGTCAAAGACACTAATGTCACACTCACCTCCTCACACCAGGACAACAGCTTTAATAAAGTCAACACTAATGTCACACTCACCTCCTCACACCAGGACAACAGCTTTAATAAAGTCAAAGACACTAATGTCACACACACCTCCTCACACCAGGACAACAGCTTTAATAAAGTCAACACTAGTGTCACACTCACCTCCTCACACCAGGACAACAGCTTTAATAAAGTCAACACTAATGTCACACTCACCTCCTCACACCAGGACAACAGCTTTAATAAAGTCAACACTAATGTCACACTCACCTCCTCACACCAGGACAACAGCTTTAATAAAGTCAACACTAATGTCACACTCACCTCCTCACACCAGGACAACAGCTTTAATAAAGTCAAAGACACTAATGTAACACTCACCTCCTCACACCAGGACAACAGCTTTAATAAAGTCAACACTAATGTCACACTTACCTCCTCACACCAGGACAACAGCTTTAATAAAGTCAAAGACACTAATGTTACACTCACCTCCTCACACCAGGACAACAGCTTTAATAAAGTCAACACTAATGTCACACTCACCTCCTCACACCAGGACAACAGCTTTAATAAAGTCAACACTAATGTCATACTCACCTCCTCACACCAGGACAACAGCTTTAATAAAGTCAACACTAATGTCACACTCACCTCCTCACACCAGGACAACAGCTTTAATAAAGTCAAAGACACTAATGTCACACTCACCTCCTCACACCAGGACAACAGCTTTAATAAAGTCAACACTAATGTCACACTCACCTCCTCACACCAGGACAACAGCTTTAATAAAGTCAAAGACACTAATGTCACACTCACCTCCTCACACCAGGACAACAGCTTTAATAAAGTCACAGACACTAATGTCACACTCACCTCCTCACACCAGGACAACAGCTTTAATAAAGTCAACACTAATGTCACACTCACCTCCTCACACCAGGACAACAGCAAAATGAGGGCTTTCTGAATATTTTTACTTTTGTTTCGAGTCACTTGAGAGTTGTTCATTTACTGAGTCACATGATCAGTCTGAGAGAAACTAAACAGGACAAAAGCAGAAGTCTAATTTCACCACAATCTTATTTCCCTTTTTTATAGATTACACTGACATTATTGACCAAAATGCTGTTAGTGTAGTTTTAAAAGCTTTGGACTTTCTTTTTAATGCCATCTGCAGATTTATCTGTAACATATTATAACTTTATGTTTTACTGTAAACAAAATAATACTTCCCTCAAACATATGTGGCCCTGAGGTAAATATTGGGGTCAGACTAAATGTTTCACAAATAAAGACTTGATTCAAATCCTTTAATGTAATAAATAAGTCACCAGATTATAATAAAAGTAAATGTTACATATTGAATTAAGCAGGTCTCTAGAGAGAAAACAAAGCTGTGTTTAAAACACATTTGAAAGCCATATTTTCAGAATGTTTTCACAATAACCAAAGACGTGGATAAGAGTCCCACCTCCAACATCTGAGACAAGAGCAACTGTGGTGTCAAACTTGTGGATTTTATCTCTCTGTCATTCGTTTTTACTCAATCAATCGTAGATTTGTATTTGTTGTAGCTCTGAATGTAAGCTGCAGATCCTCCTTCCATTATTTCTATTGGAGTGCCATTTTCAATATCACATTTCTCTTTGACCAAATTATTATTAATTAACTGCATATATTTAAATAACTCTGTTAAATCGACGCCTTGTTAGCGGCTGGAGGTCAGTGAGGTACAACAAGCAATGATTGACTGCAATCAAGTTTTTTTTTTTCTCCTTTTCAATAAATATTAAAAGTTCTAGGTGCAAGGTGCCAAAGTGCAATGGATGCAGGAGGGGCTCAGTCCTCTCCAGCAGCAGTGACGCAGAATAATGATTTGAGGCGCTTTAGATACGTCCAACTAACTGGGTAAAACCAAACCAACCCCACAGGTACATTCATTAAGCTTTTCCTAAAACCATGTTAATAGCCTCCAGACAAATAAACCAAACCATAAACCATATTTAAAACAAAAAAAAAAAAATTCAAAACCATAAAACCAAACACTTAGACTTCTTTAAAACAACTTGATAAACCATTAAAACACAGTTTCTCCTCTTCATTCCTCTGCCGTGGTCTGGTCTGGAACCTTTCTAATGTTGGTTGTTCACCCGGGGACTCTTTTAGCCAGACACAAGGAACAGAGCGGTGAGTAAGGGCGCCGCCATAAAGCAATATACCACCGTCCACCAAAGGGCAGGCTCCAAAAGAGGAAATAAGGAGAAAACCAATGACAACTTTACAAGTGTAAAAATCATGTTTACAGCCTGCTACAAAAGATGTTTATTTACAATCTATGATAAAACTCTGGCACACGGCACCACAACACTTAACACCAAACACACAATTACACACATCTATTGCACATTTCTCAATCAGTTCTAATTGTTTCTTCTCCCTCAGACCGGCAGCCATCATCCAAAGTGCTCCAACAGATCGCTTACTGTAAAACTATAAAACAATCAATAAATTATTTCCTAAAACCAGTCGAGTGCAATGTCATTCTTTCTGTACAAATTCACATTTGTTTGAAGTGCTGCGTGCTCCACTACATTTCTGTAACGGACTGTTCGTTACACCGCCATTCATCAAGTCTTCCATGTGTAGTCCTTTGAATTTGAATTGATGGGTTATTCTAGATTTTAATGTGTGTAGGGGCACCTTTCTCTTACCTGTTGCTTTTTGAGACTCAAACAGAAGCAGACGATATTGACATGAGGTTTATTGAAAGTATCTTGAAATATAACTTTGATTAGACTCCGGCAGACATCGAGACATTATGTGATTTTTATTTTTCGTCGTGGAATGGTATTTTTTGAATAACTGCATGAACCACGTGAAGAGAATATGTGTAAATGAATAAAATAGAAGCAAAGGGATAGTCCAGTTCTGTTTTTGTTCTAATTTTCTTTGGCTGAGAGGTATATTTATCTACTGTAGGGAAGAAGTTAATTCATAAAATATTCCAACTTTGATGCTGGGACGGCACTTAAAATAAACAAAAGAAGCATTTAAATTAAATAAATGAATGTATATCATAAAATTATGTATGTAAAGTATGTAAATCGTAAAAATAGAATTTATTAACAACAGAGAAAAAATGATGCTGAGCAAAGCTTTATTGAAAAAAACAACATACCAAACATTATCAGAAAACAGAGATGGACAAAGGTCAACAACTTCAGATCAAAAAACATCTTGAAAAATGTAATGTTTCACAAATGCGAGCATTAGCGCCCTCTGCTGGAGCCATTATGTATAATTTTTTTTTTTAATTAAGCCATGACTAAGTTCCATTTATCAGAAAGTCTAAAGCATGACACAAGACTCACTCTTTTCTTTATAATAATTAAAGGAACTGTCATAAACCTGTTTCAGTCGACCCAATCAAACTCTACAAACTGTAGGAGACTGTGGCTTTTGAACTAAACTTGTAAAGAAGTAGAAAATGTCGATAAATGTAGCATCTGCCTTTAATGAAGAGAGACACAGTTGTAAATAAATGTACACAGAATAAGTATGGCTCCTGTGTTTAAAGCTGCTGAGCTATGGATTAGTGCAGTTATTATTGACTCTCACTCTGGGATGTTTCTGTACATGAACAGTGTTGTAGAAATAAACTTGCACTTGTGTAAAATGTTCAGAATCAGACCTCTTCTGGTCATCCAACACTGACCTTTGACCTTGTCCCTTGCAATTTGACATTTTTCTAAAATTATTTCACAATTTTTTGTTCCCTTTTTTTTGTTGTTTCAGATTTGTTAACGTCAGCCTCTCGTCTAAAAAAGCTCACTCACAGCATTAATCCTGAAGCAGGAAGACTTTCTGAGCTCTTTAATGACTTGTGTTTTTCCTTTTTGTGCTGGGTTTCTTTGATTTTTTGCAGATGGCTGGTCAGTGGTGTTCAGCGGCTGTTCTTCTGGTTCTCTTTGTAACGGCTCTAAACGGAGACGCTGTAGATAAAAGGAAATGATCGAGGCTTGTGGTCGAACTCTTGAATGTGTGAGTGTCACTTCTGCTTCTTTAGCACTTTTTAAACAATAAACTCTGATACTTTTTACTTCAAACCTCACCTGTTTTTCATAACATTTTAAAGTATTTATCGTGTTATTATGAGATATTTACCAGGTTAAAACAACATCTTAACTTATTTTAAACATTTACATTATTACAAGACGTTGGGTCATCACTCGTCACATTATTACAACGACAGAGCAATGGAGGGTCTTTTGTTAAACCCTAAAGCTGTATTTTTTATACAACAAATGTAGTTTAACTTTAACTTTGTTGTCTGTTTATTACTCTGCACACTTTTCGTCAAACACACAGAGTCAGGAAAAGGCGGTTATGCTCCTGTGGACCATGTTAATCCTCTTGACCTTCAAAACTAAGTCCAGACACATTCTTTGAGACCTTTTCTTGAATAAACCCTGGACACTGAGAACCTCCAAACACAGTCAAGAGCTGCTCCTACATCTTACATCCAGTTATTACGACACATGGTCCTAGAGCAAAGGTTCTGTGCTTAATGCGGCTGTGCACAAAAAATAAAACTAGAATTCAAAGAGACAAGACTAATTCTTTGTATATAATGAACAAAAAGAACTGAAGAATTTTTTTTTTGTGCCTTCACAGGAACAAACCAACTTCTGGTGTGAACGGGTAAGAAGCTCATTTATTTTAAAGAGCCACTACCCAATAACTTTTATTTTTCCTGGTCTCAACATTTAAGAGGGAAACTCAGAAAACTCTGAAACACTTCATCTGAGTGAGAGGAACATGGCTAATATGTACACATTGATGGTATTGGTTCTACATTATGGATCCATCGTCTGTGCTTTTCAGCGCCGCCAAAAGAGTGACGCTGAGAGAAGAGGACATGACGATGGAAAAGAGTTCTAAAATATTTCAGGTATGGCAATCGAACGTTGCTTATTCTGTCCTGGACACATTCTTGCACGGCCTGTCCGTCCTGGGAGTGGATCCCTCCTTCTGTGGTTCTCCTGAGGTTGCTCTTTTTTCCCGGCTGGGTTTTTTTGGAGTTTTTCCTCCCCCTGATGGAGGGTCTAAGGACAGGGATGTTGTCTAGTGCAGTCTGTTAAACCCTTTGAGGCGGCTGTTGTTGTGATATTGGGCTTTACAAAAATAAATGTCTTGTCTTATTAGTCTCACACTTATCTTCCAAAGATACGTAACATTAGCTACCTAACTAAAGTTAACGAATGCTAGTTTGCAAGCATTATGTGTGACATTGGGTGAACTGTTCATAGATATCCATATCAGGCCTTTATTATAAATCTATGGAACTGTTAAGTAACTGTGACAGTTAACTTAGTTGGCAGCCATAGGTGTTAGTTAGTGCTGATGTTGAATTATTGTGTTGTACAGAGAGGCCTTTCTATTATTTTTCCAACCCTTAATCTAACAATAGTGGATACGGTTATTGAATTCCATCACCAGGATAAATCTTACTTCTTTTTAGGTAAGCAGCCAGAGCCTGTACCTCACTGACGATACCAATGTGTCAGTTTTCCCTGGAGCAGAGGGACACTTCAGTTCATTCGACCTCAGGGACAAGGCCCATTACGAAGTGCACGGGGCCGGGGCTGTGCTCCTTCCACGAGCGGACAGTTTCACTTCTCCAGGTTGGATAGTTCAGCAAGCCCCTCAGTGCCACCCAGGGCACAATCTCGGAAATACTTTACAAGGTGAGGCACATTTTTTTCAATTTCCATTCCCTTGTCAATAGAATATAAATATAAATGTTCTCTTGTATGTTCAAAATTTAAACAAACCTAAATGAAGTAGTTCTGAATTCCAGGACTGTCAGTCTGGGAGAGGTACAGAGTGGAAAGCTTGTGAACAGCAGAATGGTGGTTGTAAGATTTACTGAGCAGGAGGCCAGTGTCACATCCATGATTGCCAAAGTAAAAGAGGCCTTAGGAAGGAATGAACAACCCACAATGGAGTGGAAATATAGGACTCAGAAGAAACAAGAGGTGCTTCATTTGAACAATTTTATTTACCATCTCAAATGATAGTTTATGTAACCCTGTCTCTTGAAAATGTACTGTGACAATAACATGAACTTTTAAGTTCCTTCACAGCTACGTGGCAAATATATTGGGCTATTAATTGTCACGTCCACATTTATAAAGTCTCACATTTTAAACTGGAGCCATAAACAATGTCAAACCTTTGCCATTTCAGATAAAAACTAAATGAATATGCATTCATATGTCCGTCTTGAAGAGTGAGCTTTTATTCATACATACTGTATATTTTATTCTCAATTAGGCACCTTTTATTGGAAGCTGTGCAACAAAAGAGGCGAAGAATCTCGTAAGTCACACCCACTCAGTTTTTCCTCCTGACATCAGGCACTGTAAAAGGCTAAGCATGGCCTGAAATAAAGAGCAGAGCTGGTCTGATACAACATATTCAAAGAGAATACATGAAAGCACCTAAAATAATGGCACATGTCTCCGTCAGTCTGTCCAGAAACACTGCCATGTTTATCTGAGTCTTTTCTTTGATACACTATTTGATACTATATTTCCTACAATTGGACACCTTCAGTCAATGGACACTTTATGGAATATTTGATTGGCACAAAAGCAATCATTTCTGTGTCTATAATCAATCTGAATGTAATGGCATGTCACATGGTTTGCATACATTAACAGTTTCTAATTGAATATATACATGTGCCGTTTCTCTTTCAGAGACACAGAGATGACGAGGGTGGACTGGACAGTGTGTTCCAGAAGATCGAGGAGCTTGTCCTGGCTGCTCAGGGTTTGTCTGAAGTGACAACTGCCGTTCAGGGACTCTCTGACGTGGTCCATCGAAACAGGAACACAACATTGGTACTGACTGATGAACAGTCCAGGAATGTTAGGGACACATTCACTTGTCTGGTTTGCAGAGGTAAGTCTTGTCCTTAGGAAGACAAAAAATGATGTATTCACCCTGACAAACATATTGTTGTTGTTTGGTGGAATTTAGTTACTGTCAGTATTATTTACTTCAGTCTACAATTTGCTATACCTTCTTCACAGAAATGCGTATTACCTGGATGCGATCACTTACAAAACAGATTTAAATTCTGTTAAATTTCCGAACAACGATAATATCAACAAGAGGTGGATTCATTTTGTGAAAAGCCACCTTGATGGAGCCGCCTCTGTAGTTATCATTTTACACAGGATAGTTTTATAAACGTTCGTCGCGAGACAACTGGAAAACACTGATAATACGCTGTTACTGGTGAAGAGGCAGAGCTGACTATCTCCAGCCTCATCCTTCATCCTCCTGTCGCTCAGACAACTGGTGCCATCAGTGCGTGCCCTCGAGTCAACGTTCCCGAAGGTGGGCGTGGTTTCAGTGCAGCCAGCGGACACGCCCCCAACATTTGAGAGCAGAGACCTGCTCATATTTTTTTAAAGATTTTGATAGCTTATTTTATTTACTTAGCTGTTTTTTTATCAAATGTGGCTAGGTGGCTAATACATTTTTCTGTGGTGTGACAAACTACACACTTAACAACACATACTTAATTTTTACTTAACAGGGACTTTAAGAATACTTCAGGAATTTACATCTGTGATGTTTAGTGGAACGGTGTGTGCTTGGAGCATCTGTAGACAGAGAAAGGAATTTGTTAATTCTCACTGAACTTATGCCATACATATCCTCAGTTACATAAAGGATGCTTTTTGAAATGCTGTCTGACATTCAATTGGAAAATATTTTTAATTCTTCATCTAGTATATCTTGTATTGTGTTTTCTAACCTCTAATGTTTATTTCTTACACTGGCAGGAATCATGGAAGAGCCAGTATTTGCAGCATGCTGTGGAAGTTTGGTCGGAGGCAGATCCTGTATTACTGTGTGGCTTCAGAATTCCTCAATGTGTTGGAAGTGTCGAGCAGATGATTTTTCCATCGACATTCACAAAGTCACTGGCCTTTCTGGTGTAGTAAACGTCATGAGAGCTGGCACGGGAAGAGTAAATGCTGCTTTTCTGATTGCCACCAGTCCTTATGTTATCTCATGTTATAAATTCTTTCGATATTGAGGATTGATGTTTTTTAAGTTCCCTCGTTGTTCTGGAGTTTTAAGAGCTAGAAAATGTAACAGTGTTTTATGTTACATCATTGTTCCCTCCTCACAGTAGTTTTATAAGAGCTAGTAGGCCTAAACGTGGAAATATGTTGTGACAGGCTCTTCTGTGGAGATTTGTAAAGCTGGACTTACTTTGTTTACACAATTTATGTGTCTCTGATTATTCTTTCTGTACAAAAGCAAAATAAATATTTTTTCTTTATAAAACAACCCTGTGAATAATGTCTAACATGGAAACAATGACCGTAAAATAATTTATTATTGGTAACAAAATAGGCAGTTGACATTTTTATGGTGGCACTTATATCCACATATAAAGTAAAACTTGATTGGTAAATACTCTCAGGGTATACTTACACCCTCTAATTTTGTAGTAGTAACTGCATAATGGTGTCCACAGACACATTAGTCCAGCAATCTGTAACAAGGCTCCTCACAATCCAGTGCACAGGAAATTAGGAACAAGTCTTTGTTACATCGATGAGGTCGATCAAGGCCTCTTTGAAGGGAGCATAGTTGTTATTGACAGCACTTTCCTTTGTTTCTTTTCTCTTTACATCCTTCAAGATTCTCAAATGACACTGAAACAAGAATAAATCCAACACTTTTGTTGGATTTATTCTTTATTTTTCTGTTCTTTATTTTTAATGAACGGAACAATAAAGAGTAAGATTTACAAACAGTGCTCAGTGATTATAAAAAGATAAAGCAGGTGAGAGAGGCTTTAGAGTCTGTCCAGGTCAGGACTCATCTGGTCCTGGTCCTGGTCTGGTCCTGGTCTGGTCCTGGTCTGGTCCTGGTCTGGTCCTGGTCCTGGTCCTGGTCTGGTTAACTCCACCTGAAAAGACAAGAGAGAACAGAGTGTTGACATTTCTTCTGGAGCTGAGACAAAATGATTATATTTATTGGAGACAGTTCTGGTCGGGACTCAATATTTGAGGCACAGGTTGTGCTTGTGTTTAATGCAGTGAAGACGATAAATACAATGTTTAAATTCATGAAGCCAGAGCCCAACGACACTGACTCTGTTTAAAAGCACAAACAGCTGTTGAGAAGAAAGACTTTGTCATGTTTTCTGTTTGAATATGACTTTATCACAACTATAAGCCTTCACACTGATCCAAACCCTTGGAGTGGTTCAAGAGTTAGGATCAGTGTTACTGCTCCAGATCAACCTCGTGCCACTAAAGCTGCTCCGGGACGCCTGAACTCTGGGACAGTTTTATAAAAGTGACCCTTTGGTCTGGCCCTGGTCTGTTCTGTCTGCATCAGAGGAAAGGAAAGCTCTGTGCAGTTTCTGTGGATTCAGCAGAGCTTTGTCTCCAGAGACACTTTTATAGATTTTACAGAGAATCAGACGAGGCTCTGATTGGCCTCTGTTCACTACAGCATCTACTCACTTCAGAGTCTCCAGTCGACAGTGAGGACTCTGTTGGAGTTCAAGCAGCTCCTGAACATCTGACTTGTTCAGGTAGTTCCATGCTAGATCCAGTTCTCTCAGATGTGAGGGGTTGGACTTCAGAGCTGAGGCCAGAGAAGAACAGCTGGACTTTGACAAAAAGCAGGTGTTCAATCTAAAAAAAGAATAAATGTTGGAGGTTAATCCAATAATAATCAAAGCACTCAGTTATAAAGAATACAAAGTCTTTATTTAATTTGTTGGAGGTCTTCACGTCTTCAGGTCACACCAATGATTGTAAATATAGTGGAAGCTCATTGGTCCCAGTTCTGCAAAATGTGTGAAAGCAGTGAGAAGTGAGAAAGTTATTTGTCTGTCCTCTGTCGCTCGGCTCTGCCGGCGTTCTCTCTGCTAGTCCCACTCCGCCAAACCCTTTCCCCGAAACAGAACCATCCTGTGGTTGTTTCATCCACAGATCCTGCCGTTAGTCGTCTACACAGCACCAGTGTTAGCTAGTTCTCCCAAACGTCCTTTCAGCTCTATTTATGTTCATTTAACCCAGGCCTGATACGGCACTAGATCTTGGCTGGAACACTCTGTGCTTCGGCATGTTTCTGCTTCTCGTGTCACATTTATGGAACAGGCAACGAGAGGGAAATATTGATCTCACACATGAGAATAAGTGGACTATGTAGGCTATGTATCTGTGGAGAGTAGCAGAGCTGCTCAGAGGAAAAGAGTAATACTCACACAGACACCAGGGAGTTTAGAGGTTTGAGTAAAACAAATCAAAAACTAAAAAGCTCTCATGTCAAAAACATGTTTGATGGTAGATATTTTGTCCAGTGAGCAGGACAGAGTAATATTGTGGCACATGAGCAGCAGGCTTTATTCATAAACAGAATATTTAGGGAATTGGGCGTGGCCAAGGCCAAATCTATTGTTATTATCATAATCTGTGTCAGATTTCACGTTTAAGGTCCCAACAACCTTTGATAATCAGGTTTGAACAAAAGCTCAGTGTGTTTTAAGCTCTAGTGTGTTCAACAGTGGAGCAAATGACCAAATGACTGGAGAATATTTCAACATTTTAATGTGGGACAATGAGGGCAACAACAGGAGCAGACCTCCAGTGGGTCCATCATTAAAACCAGATGTGCTCTCCTTTTGGTCGACAGCAGAGGAGTGAGGAGGACAGAGAGGGACAGAGGACAGTGTTAGAGCAGAGTCTGAGGACAGACCAGGTGAGACATGGACAGGTAAAGTTCCTCCACAGCCACAGTCTAATGCCAGGACACATTGTGTTGTTGTGTTGTCTCTGTTCACGCTGGTGACACATTGGAGAGTGTCCTGCAGTTAGTGCTGTGACCTTTGACCTTTACACATTTTGAAGCAAACAACAGTAAAAATGAAGAGAAAAGAGTTAGTGTTGTCAGCACACGCATTTCAACATTTATTATTTATCAAACGGTATTTATCATTTTAACGACCAATTTAGTCAAATAAGAGCTGCATCTGCCTGAAACAGACTGAGTTATTTAATATTTATTTAATTATATCATTAGTTAACGATGTAGAAAGTTTATTCTTGTCTGTTTTTGCACTTTTACACTACTGTATATCATTGCCCACCTATAATCTGCATCACATCCACTTTTAATGTCTGTTTCTTTTAGTGTCACCTGGATGACTGTTAGTGTTTAAATTAAGAAGCACAAGTATTTAGTCACATGTAGAGTCTCAAAGTCTGCTCACTTTCTGCACAAACATGTATTTCTCTATTTTAATGGATAAACATTAATGACTGTATTGTTTTTGTCCCTGTGGCCTGTGAGGAAGAGCAGGACGTCCTGTGAGGAAGAGCAGGACGTCCTGTGAGGAAGAGCAGGACGTCCTGTGAGGAAGAGCAGGACGTCCTGTGAACCACTGTGGAGCCGTTACATGAAGATTAGACCTGTGTCAAACCTGTGACTGTGACAAAGAAGAACCTGGAGCAGCTTCACCTGCAGCTCCTGAAAATAAAGCTCATGTCTGCCACACCTCAGGATCTGTGTTTTATACTTCATCTTCAGAACGAGACACTTAATAGAACCAGCCACACTATATCAGCTTCTACAAGTCCTAATATTTACTCTTCATAATGGCTCTGCACTCTTTATAAACTAGACTTTGTCTACATTATTTAACATTAATTTTTTTTAACCTTTATTTAACCAGGAAAGTCCCACTGAGATTACAAATCTCTTTTGCAGGGGAGTCCTGGCCCCATGTGTGTTTGGGGGGGACTGTTGTACATGTCTTATTAATATGATTTTATAAAAACTTACTCTCAATAATTAACCTCTGAAGATATAATCTTGAACACATCATTTGAGCTGATTTACTGAAGACTTTTCATTTGTTCTTTGGCCAAGCATCCCTCTCATAAACATGATACAGTGTGACTTTATGAGCTGTTTGTTCAAACCCAAGAGTCAGAGAAAAGAAGAGACGGACCAGTGACTGACCTCAGAGTCTCCAGTCGACAGTTTGGACTCGCTAGTCCTTCACACAACTCCTTCATTTCTGAGTTTATTTGTTTGTTCCAACTCAGGTCCAGTTCTCTCAGAGAGGGACTGGACTTCAGAGCCGACGACAGAACTTCACAGTGAATCTTTGAGAGTCCACAATCATAAAGTCTGTAAACACAGTAACATTAAGTCAAACATTAGAGATGTAAAGGTTCTCAGTCGTCCAGGTCACAGAACTACATTTTTTCACTTTAAATTTAAAGTTTAAAACTATCTCCAGCTGCAACAGATACAAACATATTTGACTGTTTTTCATTATTGTCCCAACCTTTTCTTCTTTGTCAAAGCTCCTTACACTAAACTGAATATTAAAAAAGAAGCTGCATAAAGTCTTGTAAAAATATAATTGTGACTGAAGCCCCACATTTACAGAGCTCTCAGTCTAAAACACTTCAGAGTTCAGCAGAAGGTCCTTTTGTAACATGCTGTAAAAATGAAGGGGTTTTTAAATGTGTTTGGATGAATGCTCCATGAGCAGGAGCCAAAGTGAGGCTTATTACTGTCCTCTCTTTTCACTCATTTCACATTTATGCTTCATTCATTTCAGCAACATTGTGCATTTTACAAAGACACTGACAAAAACAAAAGAAAAAGAACAAGTGACACAGACAGTGGTCCTCTGTGAGGTTGGGGTGTGTGTGTTTAAGCCCGTCCTGTGACCGACTGTGGCTGAGACACGAGACGAGAGCAGAGCTACAGAAATAAATCAAGTTTAAAAAGATTGAAAGAACAAAAACAGTGGCACATAAACCATCTGGAAATGAAGGAAACCAAACTCAGTGACCCACATAATCCCTGCAGCTGTTCAGTCAGAAAACTATGACACATCCCATAATGTGCAGTGCTGATGTTTAAAGTGACATTAGAACCAGTCTGTAACATCTGTCCTTGTTCCTGAGCCTCACACGCTGCTCATCTTCAGATAAATACAGTGTGTTGTTTTCTGAAATATTGTTTTTAATCCTTTCATTAGTTTAAATATGCCTTTGGGAATACTTTTTATGAAAATTATATTCTTGAGGAGGTTTTAAAAAAAATGTTTAACTTGATAAAGTTTTCATATTTTTGTATTTCTTTATTATTATTCTTAATATAATATTATTATCTTTATTATCAGAAAGGTCTTGTGTTTAATTTGAAACATATTACATTATAATAATTTGTTGTCTTTGATTTGACTCGTGTTACATTTTGATCGTTTGAACTGATTACATTTACTTGATGTGTCAGGATTCATGTCTGTTTTATAGTCTTTCTGATTTGGTTGTGTATTTGTCTCAGTTTTGTTCTGATGTTATGTCCTTCGTAGTTTGGAGTCTAGTTATTGTATCTGATTGTGTTTCAAGTTTGTATTTGAGTTTCTGGTTTTTATTTTGAAATGTCTTATCCTTGTCTGTGTTGTATGAATTACTTCCTGCCTTGTGTCGTTCCCTCCTGTGTGGTTACCTGCTCCGCCCTAATGTGTTTTACCTGCCCCTTGTTGTCTATGTCTATATATACCTGTTTGTCTGTGTGCGCAGTGCCAGGTCGTTGTCTTCCCTACCGTGAGGCTGGTCTGTGTTCCATCAGTGTTTCAGTGGATTATTTTTATGCTCAGACCCTAGCCTTGTGTTTGTTATGTTTCTTGGATTTTGTTTCGTTACTTTGCAAAAAAATAAACCTCTTTGAACTTTCTGGCTGGTTTGGGGGTTTTGCGTTGGAGTCTTCCTGGTTCTGGGCCTTAGAGCCATGACAGTACGACCTGGCCAGAACTGAGACTCCGCAACCCCAGGTCTGTCTGCTGGACCTCCAGGTCTTCTGAGGTTTTTGGAGTATTGCAGCCCCAGAGTTTTTCCAGAGTCTTTGTTGCAGCGCCTACCTGGGCAATTCGAGAATCCACAAGACTCTGCTTCCCACGTCTGGCCATCCCACGTCTGGCCATCCCACACCTGGTCCCCTCTACGGTCTCAGCCCCATCAGGTCCTTTCCCCCTCGTCTCCTGGTCTTGTGTCAGTCCCTCTCCTGGTCTTGTGTCAGTCCCTCTCCTGGTCTGGAGTATTTTCTTTCCTTTCTGGTCCTGAGTGTAATGAGTTTTTTTCCTGCCTAGTCCTGAGTTTCTGCCCGTCTGTCCCTGCTGGATATAAAATCTGATGTCTTCATCTCTTGTTTACTTTGACAAACTCCATCCTTGTTTACAAGTTTGTACTTTACTTCTTCTTGTAAGAAATAAACCTGAGTATTAATTTTTAAATTGTAAATGGTTTCCATCATCTCTCTTTAATCTAAAAGAAATTTTTATAACATTGGAGCAAATAAGAATTTAGTCAGCCAGCGATTGTGCAAGTTCTCCCAATTAAAAGATGAGAGAGGTCTGTCATTTCCATCATCATAGGTTCACTTCAACTATGAGACACAGAATGAGAAAAAAAAGTAAAAAAATCCAGAAAAATCACATTGTTGTATTTTTAAAAGAATTTATTTGCAAATTATGGTGGAAAATAAGTATCTGGTCAATAACAAAAGTTCATCTCAATAATTTGTTATAAATCCTTTGTTGGCAATGACAGAGGTCAAAGGTTCTCTGTGAGTCTCCACAAGGTTGTGACACTGTTGCTGGTAGTTTGAACATTCCTCCAGATACATCTCCTCTAGAGCAGGGGAGCTTTTGGATTTTAAACTCCCTCCAAAGATTGTCTATGGGGTTGAGGTCTGGAGGTTGGATTGGCCACTCCAGGACCTTGAAATGCTTCTGACAAAGCCACTCCTTCGTTGTCCGGGCGATGTGTTTGGGATCATTGTCATGCTGAAAGACCCAGCCACATCTTCAATGTTGTTGCTGATGGAAGGAGGTTTTTACTCAAAATCTCACGATACATGGCCTCATTCATTCTTTCCTTTACACGGATCAGTCGTCCTGGTCCCTTTGCAGAAAAACAGCCCCAAAGCAGGATGTTTCCACCCCATGCTTCACAGTTGGTATGGTGTTCTTTCTCCTCCAAACACGACAAGATGAGTTTTTACCAAAAAGTTCTATTTTGGTTTCATCTGACCATATGACATTCTCCCAATCCTCTTCTGGATCATCCAAATGCTCTCTAGCAAACTTCAGACGGGCCCGGACATGTCCTGGCTTAAGCAGGGGACACGTCTGGCACTGCAGGGTTTGAGTCCCTGGAGGCGTAGTGTGTTACTGATGGTAGCCTTTGTTACTTTGGTCCCAGCTCTCTGCAGGTCATACACAAGGTCCCCCGTGTGCTTCTGGGATGTTTGCTCACTGTTCTTCTGATCATTTTGACCTCACGGGGTGAGATTTTGCGTGGAGCCCCAGATTGAGGGAGATTATCAGTGTCTTGTATGTCTTCCATTTTCTAATAATTACTCCCACAGGACTCTTCACACACCAAGCTGCTTATCTAGTGCAGATTCAGTTTTCCCAGCCTGTAGCAGGTCTACAGTTTTCTTTCTAGTGTCCTTTGACAGCTCTTTGGTCTTGGTCACAGTGGAGTTTGGAGTCTAACTGTTTGAGGTTGTGGACAGGTGTCTTTTATTCTGAAAACGAGTTCAAACAGGTGCCATTAATACAGGTAACAAGTGGAGGACAGAGGAGCCTCTTAAAGAAGAAGTTACAGGTCTGTGAGAGACAGAAATCTTGCTTTTTTGTAGGTGACCAAATACTTATTTTACTGAGGAATTTACCAATTAATTAAAAATCCTACAATGTGATTTCCTGGATTCTTTCCAACATTCTGACTCTCATAGTTGAAGTGAACCTATGATGAAAATGACAGGCCTCTCATCTTTTTAAGCGGGAGAACTTGCACAACTGGTGGCTGAATAAATACTTTTTTGCCCCACTGAAAAATTTAAAGTGGACGAAGTGGCTCAGTGGCAGAGCAGTCATCCTAAAACCGGAAGGTTGGCGGTTTGATTCCCGCTCTCCCCTGTTTATACTGTCATTGTGTCCTTGGGCAAGACACTTAACCTACATTGCCTCCAGTAAAGTTCTGTAACCCTGTTTAATAGTTTAATGTATGTAAAGCGCTTTGAGTGCCTACTACAGTAGGTGGAAAAGCGCTATATTAAAAAAACGATTATTAGGCCCGAGCCAGTGATGACCGGGAGGGCCTATTGTTTTTGCTCGAGTAATTTTATTTTATTTTATTTCTTTATTTATTTTTATTAGGCCGAGCGGTGATAACCGAGAGGACTATTGATTTTGCTCGAGTAATTTTTTTATTTTTATTTTATTCTCTTCAAAATGATGCTCAATTTGACCCAGTGAACATGCATGAAAGGTTATTTTTATTGGGCCCAAAGTTCAAGGTCGGCGAAAAATTTATGTATTTGAAGTCCCCGAAAAAAAAATATGACAAATGACTCAGTGGCGACCCCTAGAAAAGTCAAAATATATTGGGGCTATGGAAAGTGAAAGTAGATTTTTTCCAATGTAGAAATACAAAACTTGGTACATCCATAGGACACCTCAGGGCAAACAGAAAAGTCTATGACAGCCACAGCGTAAACTCAACAGGAAGTCCACCATGTGGGGTGAAAGGCGCGGCCACCTAAATCGTACCCCTTACGCCAAAAGATTCAACTCATTGTGTTTTCATCTAAAAAGGCCCCAAATTCGGTGAGTATCATCTAGACACGTGTGCCAACAAAACCTGTCATTTTGTTTTTGATATCTTATCGGGTGTGGGTGTGGCAAGCCTGTAACCAGGCGGCCATTTTTGTGGTAATAAATTATCCCTTAACTCTCAAACGCTTCTCGGATCAAGTTGGACCCAAAAAGGCGTTTGTGCACATTCATGACCCTGAACACAAAGATATGTGAATAAATGGGTTTGCTTTAGAAATGACCCTCTAGCGCCCCCTACAAACTTATAATGGGACCCAAGAATTTAGTTTGTCATAGAGACATGAAATTTGGTACACACATCACTTATGTCATGACGAACAAAAAAGCCAATGACAACCACTCCCTATCTATAAATGTGTTGCTATAGCAACGGCGCAAATATGTGGAAAAAGTCAATGGGAAGGAAAAATTTTTGTTGTCGTAGAAAAATTAAACTTGGTACACACATCCAGCATGGGCTTATGAACAAAAAAGCCAATGGTGACCACACCCTATCACACACGAGAAGGCGGCTATTTTGAATTGAAAATGTGAACCGTCTTAGAATACACCTCACTTTTAAAAAACAACAGAAAATAGCTGCTTCATTCCACAAACACCAAACTTTGGTAAAATGAGCTAAACACATGTGTGCACAATAGACAGCGCTTTTTCCTTGTTGTTTTTGATAAATTTATATATATATATATATATATATATATATATTTTTTTTTTTTTTTTAATTTTTTCTGCAAAATTATCCTCAATTCGACTCAGTAAATGTGCGCAAAAAGTACATTTTTATTGGCCACTAAACTCAAGCCTGGCAAAAACTTGATGCATTTTAAGTATTTGAAAAAATAATAAAAAGAAATGACTCAGTGGCGACCTCTGGAAAATGAACATACATTGGGCCTATGGAAAGTGAAAGTAATTTTTTCCAATGTAGAAATACAAAACTGGGTACATCCATAGGACACCTCAGGGCAAACAGAAAAGTCTATGACAGCCACAGCCTAAACTCAACAGGAAGTCCGCCATGTGGGGTGAAAGGCGTGGCCACCTAAATTGCACCCCTCGCGTCAAAAGATTAAACTCAATATGTTTTCTTCTAAAAGGCCCCAAATTTGTTGAGTATTATCCTGACACGAGTGCCAAAAACGTTATCAAATTGTTTTTTGATGCATATGTGGCTGTGGTCGTAATGAGCCTGTGAAGAAGCAGCCATTTCTTTGGGAAATAAATGCCATTTACCAATGGAGAACACTCCTCAAGAGCCAAGACTAGAGTCTTGGAAAATTCCTCAGAATCTTTTGAAACTTGTAAACTTGTTATTTTAGACAACTAATATTTACATTTTTACTTTTTAACATTGGGGTGCAGCGATTTTTGAGTCATTGCAAATCTCCAGCCAGTACTTTGTTTTTCTTGCCTTAGCCCAAGCATAATCTATTATTTTCAAAAGTTCAGACAGATCCCAGGAAAACCAGGGAATGTGGAGACCTTTAACTCTAAATACAAGGTGGTGTAGCAGGCCCCAGCAGTAGCTCAGGCCCGGTTATTTGACATTATTGTGAAGTTTACACTTTAAAGCACAAAATGCAATCCTCCGAATACATGTGTGCCAGCGATGCATAGGGAGCCTTTATCGCGCTTACAGCTTTAATTATTATTATTATTATTATTGTTATTATTATTGTTATTATTATTATTATTATTATTAAAGTTCCACTTCAAAAGAAAAGGCTCTAAAGATGTGTTTTTATTGTAAATGTTGAGACTGGCTCCAGTTACAGGCTCAGATCGACTGAAGGGATGCAGCATCACAAAAGATGTTTTTGATGCAGAAATGGTGCTTTCACAGTTTAACCCTGGGACTGTCTCAGTGAACATGTTTTTGGGAGTTTCTGTTTCACAAATAAAAGAGAAATAAACTGTGGAGGAGAGTATTTAAATGAGGCACAGCTCGATTTAAGGTTTGAGACTCGGAACAAAATGACACTTGATGTGAACTTTGTAAAAGAAGCAGAAAAAAAGAAAACTCACACATCCACTGCACGATACAACAACCACACAGACCTTCAGGAGTACACTGAAACTGTGACTGCCTACATCGTAAAGTGCATTGATGATGTGACTGTAACCAAGACCATCACCACACGTGCAAACCAGAAGCCGTGGATGACAGCAGAGGTTTGTGGGCTGCTAAAGACCAGAGATGAAGCATTCAGATCAGGAGACAAAGCAGCCCTCAAAACAGCAAGAGCCAACCTGTCCAGTGGCATCAAAAAAGCAAAACGGTCATATGCCCAAAAAATCAATAACCACTTTACAGACAGCAGGGACACACGGAGCCTTTGGCAAGCCATTCAGACCATCACTGACTACAAGCCCCCGCCACAGGCCTGTGATGATGACACATCCCTCCCAGATGCACTCAACAACTTTTATTCACGGTTTGAAATGCAGAATGACACACCTGCACAAAAACTGCCCACACCACCCAACGACCAGGCGCTCTATCTGTCTCCAGCCGATGTAAGGAAGACCCTATCTAGGATTAACCCACGCAAGGCTGCGGGTCCTGACAACATACCTGGCCGTGTACTGAGAGACTGTGCTGCACAGCTGACAGATGTCCTAACAGATATCTTCAACACGTCACTGAGCCAGGCAGTCGTCCCAACATGTTTCAAATCAACAACAATAATACCAGTACCGAAGAAATCACCTGTGTCCTGTCTAAATGACTACCGTCCCATAGCACTGACCCCAATTATAATGAAGTGCTTTGAGAGACTAATCATGCACAATATTAAAACCGGACTCCCCAACACACTTGATCCACTCCAGTTTGCATACCGTCCAAACCGCTCTACGGATGATGCAATTTCCTCCACCCTCCACCTGGCTCTTACCCACCTAGAAAACAAAGACTCCTATGTTAGAATGCTGTTCATTGACTTCAGCTCAGCATTCAACACAATAATCCCACAACAGCTCATCAACAAACTAAACCTGCTGGGCCTCAACAATTCCCTCTGTAATTGGATCCTGGACTTTCTAACTGGAAGACCTCAGTCAGTCCGTGTCGGCCACAACACCTCGAGCACTACCACACTGAGTACAGGTGCCCCACAGGGCTGTGTGCTCAGCCCGCTGCTCTTCACGCTGCTGACCCACGACTGCACTGCCAAGTTCAGCTCCAACCACATCATCAAGTTCGCTGATGACACAACGGTGGTAGGTCTCATCAGCAAAAATGATGAAACTCACTACAGAGAGGAAGTGGCACAGCTGGCTGTATGGTGTGGCTCTAACAACCTGTCCTCAATGTGAGAAGACAATGGAGGTTGTGATGGACTTCAGGAGAAACTCTGCTGACCACTCCCCACTGATCATCGACAACTCGACTGTAAAGAGAGTCAGTAGTACTAAATTCCTGGGGTGCACATCACAGAGGATCTCACCTGGACCACCAACACCATGTCACTCTCCAAGAAGGCACAACAGCGCCTACACTTCCTCCGCCCGGCTGAAAAGAGCAAGTCTCCCTCCGCCTATCCTCACCACCTTCTACAGGGGGACCATTGAGAGCGTGCTGACCAGCTGCATCACTGTCTGGTACGGGAACTGTAGGGCAGCGGACCACAAGACCCTACAGCGGACAGTGAACACAGCTGCAAGAATCATGGGTGCCCCTCTCCCCTCCATTCTGGACATCTTCCTTGCGCGATGCTCCAGCAAAGCCAACTGCATCGTGAAGGACCCAACCCACCCTCCCACAGTCTCTTCCAGCTCCTTCCATCAGGAAGACGGTTCAGAGCATCAGAGCCCGCTCCGCTAGACTGCTTAACAGCTTCTTCCCCAGGCTGTGAGAGCCCTGAACTCAAACCCTCCCTCCCTTCCTGAGACCCCCTGCACTAGTCACTTTCACACACTGCTGTGTGTACATAACCCCACAGACAGCCTCAATACTATATGTATGTTTACATGCTCATGCACTAGAAAAATCTTGCACTGATCCCAAGCCAGCTGTTTTTCTCATAATGTTCTCTTGCACATGTACAGTTCTATGTGAAGCATTTGTATAGTTTGTATTTTATTTTATTTTTAATCTGTATAGGTTAACATCTTTTTATATATATTATATTAAAATGTGTCAGTAGGTTAGTTATGTATAGGTTTTTAGTGTCTTACGTCATGGTTGTATGTCTGTACTTATGTAGCACCGTGGTCCTGTGAGGCACGACATTTCGTTCCCTGTATGTACCCACATGTAGTGGAATGACAATAAAGCTCAACTTGAACTTGAACTTGAACTTGATTATCTCTACATTTGTGGAGTTATCAGTTTTATACTTTCATTTTCTTATGTGTTGTTCTAATGCTTTCATAAAATCCTCAAAGCTCTGACGTGTCTCAGGACGAGACACAGCTCAGTTTTTCAGGAAAATACCACAGTTTGTAAAAGTCCAAAGTCTGCCTCCATCAAACACTTTCTTCTTTTACGTTTGTCCAAGACACATTTTCTTTTACATTCAGATGTAAATGAAAATATGTCTTTTTAAAGTGATCTGGTAAAGGAAGGAGAAAAGAAGGTCTGGACTTTTATGGATCAAAAAAAGAGGAGAAAGTACAACAGACTATTTCTGAGCTCGGTGGATTGGAAAAAGACTGACACTGATTTACTGAAGACTTTTCATTTGTTCTTTGGCCAAGCATCCCTCTCATAAACATGAAACAGTGAGACTTTATGAGCTGTTTGTTCAAACCCAAGAGTCAGAGAAAAGAAGAGAAGGACCAGTGACTGACCTCAGAGTCTCCAGTCGACAGTTTGGACTCGATAGTCCTTCACACAACTCCTTCATTCCTGAGTCTAAGTCATTAAAACTCAGGTTTAAGTCTCTCAGGTGAGAGGGACTGGACTTCAGAGCCGACGACAGAACTTCACAGTGAATCTTTGAGAGTCCACAATCAAAAAGTCTGTAAACACAGTAACATTAAGTCAAACATTAGAGATGTAAAGGTTCTCAGTCGTCCAGGTCACAGAACTACATTTATTCACTTTAAATTCAAAGTTTAAAACTATCTCCAGCTGCAACAGATACAAACATATTTGACTGTTTTTCATTATTGTCCCAACCTTTTCTTCTTTGTCAAAGCTCCTTACACTAAACTAAATATTAAAAACACTAAATATCTCACATCTGTTGAAAAATCAGACACAAAGCTTCATAAAGTCTTGTAAAAATATAATTGAGACTGAAGCCCCACATTTACAGAGCTCTCAGTCTAAAACACTTCAGAGTTCAGCAGAAGGTCCTTTTGTAACATGCTGTAAACATGAAGGGTTTTTAAATGTGTTTGGATGAATGCTCCATGAGCAGGAGCCAAAGTGAGGCTTATTACTGTCCTCTCTTTTCACTCATTTCACATTTATGCTTCATTCATTTCAGAAAAATTGTGCATTTTACAAAGACACTGACAAAAACAAAAGAAAAAAGAACAAGTGACACAGACAGTGGTCCTCTGTGAGGTTGGGGTGTGTGTGTTTAAGCCCGTCCTGTGGCCGACTGTGGCTGAGACACGAGACGAGAGCAGAGCTACAGAAATAAATCAAGTTTAAAAGATTAAAAAAACAAAAACAGTGGCACATAAACCATCTGGAAATGATTGACACCAAACTCAGTGACCCACATAATCCCTGCAGCTGTTCAGTCACAAAACTATGACACATCCCATAATGTGCAGTTCTTCAGGTTAATTACAGTATTTTTCAAAGATGTGTCTTGAGCCTTATCAGATATTTAATATTTTAATAAACTGCCTTCTTAATGACAGTTCCTGTTTGTGACCTCAAGACTAAACATTTTCAGTAAATATTTAAACAGTACTTACAGAGCCTTTCTGCAGTTCCTCACGGCCGGGATCAGTCTCAGTCGTCCTTCAGCTGAAGTTTTGTACTTTTTTAGCTCCAGCTCATCCAGGACCTGCTCTGACATCTGCAGCATGTAGGCCAGAGCTGAACACTGGATCTCAGAGAGCTCCACATAACTGTACCCTGACTTCAGGAAGTCCTGGATCTGCTGATGGAGCGGCGGTCGTTTAACTCTGTCAGACAGTGGAAGATGTTAATGCTTCTGTCAGGAGAGATATCATCTGCATTCATTTTCTTCAGGTTGTTGATGACTCTTTGTCTTGTCTCTGAGTCGATCTGTGTTGGACCAAGCAGATCTCCCAGAAGCCTCTGGTTGGACTCCAGAGAGAGGCCGTGAAGGAAGCGCACAAATAGGTCCAGGTGGCCATTTGGACTTTGGAAGGACTCCTTCATGGCGTCTCTGAGGAAGATGTCTAGTGTTGAGTTATTGCTCCAGTCTCTCAGAAACCTCTTGAGTTCCTCTGTGTTGTTGTTAAAGCAGTGGTGAAGGTAAAGCGCAGCCAGAAACTCCTGGGCGCTCAGATGAGCGAAGCAATAGACTGAATTTGTGGAAGATGGCGTCTCTCGTTTGAAGATCTCTGTACAAAGTCCTGAGTAGACCGAGGCCTCGGTCAGGTCCAGACCCACCTGCTGCAGCTCTTCTTGATAAAACATGATGTTTCCTTTCTGCAGATGTTCAAAGGCCAGCCTCCCAGCTTCAGAAGGACTTCACAGTCGGCCTGTGTCAGCTGTAGATCAGTCGAATGTTGGTACTTGAGCCTCTTCCTGTGAGTCTGCACCAGCAGGAAGTGTGCGTACATGTCGGTCAGGGTCTGGGGCAGTGGTCCTCTCTGCTCGGTTCCCAACATGTGCTCCAGGACTGTGGCTGTGATCCAGCAGAAGACTGGGATCTGGCACATGATGTGGAGGCTCCTGGACGTCTTGATGTGGGAGAGGACTCTGTCACACAGCTCTTCATCTGTGAACCTCTTCCTGAAGTACTCCTCCTTCTGGGCCTCAGTGAAGCCCCTGACCTCTGTGACCCTGTCCACACACCTCGCAGAGATCTGATTGGCTGCTGCCGGTCGGGAGGTGATCCATATAAGGGCAGAAGGAAGCAGTGTGCCTCTGATGAGGTTTACCAACAGCACGTTGACCTGTGACCTCTGTGTGACCTCAGAGATGACCGGACAGTTGTGTAAATCCAGAGGCAGTCTGCTCTCATCGAGGCCGTCGAAGATGAACAGGAGTTTCCTGTCGACCAGCGTCTCTGCCGTCAGCTTCTGTAGCGTTGGATAGAAAACCTGTATCAGCGTCAGCAGACTGTAGTCCTGCTCTGGGACCAGGTTCAGCTCTCTGAACGACAGGGGCACCACCAGATCCACCTCCTGGTTCTCTAAGCCCTGGGCCCAGTCCAGAGTGAACTTCAGAACCGAGAAGGTCTTTCCCACTCCAGCCACGCCGTTGGTCAGCACCACTCTGATGGGCTTCTGATCGGACGCTAACGCTTTAAAGATGTCGTGGCACCTGATTGGAGCGTCGTGGACAGTCTTCTTGGACTGAGTCTCCAGCTGCCTGACCTCATGTTGGGTACCGACCTCTTCACTGACCTCTGTGATGTACAGCTCAGTGTAGATCCTGTTCAGAGCCGTTCTACTTCCTGTTTCAGTTCCTTCAGACACACTTTCACATCTCTGCTGCAGACTCCTCTTATGCTCACCTGGAACAAAACAGCTTAAATTAAATGAGTTCTTCTCACTCTTTTATATTTATATTCTATTCAAACAAACATATTTTAACAAAACAAGTTGTTTTGCTCTGACTTCTTTTCAGGTCGTCTCAGAGGCCGTTTACAGGGAACACTGGTCAGAAAAACACAACAGTCCTGTTGAAGCTGAGTCACGTTCACAGGACAACGTTACGACACAATCCTTAAATAAAACTGTCAGATCATGTGACTTTGCTCACAGCTGATTGGTCCAGTTTGGGTTTGTCTCTAAACCAGAATAAAAGCTGTGGAGTCAGTTACCGATGAAACCTGCTCAAAACCAAAACACCTTCTGGAGCCTCAAACTAAACCTGAACTTACCTGGATCTAAACCTGAACCAGCTTCAAACAACAGACCTCAGGTGTAACAGTCCAGACTGACCTGACAGACACTAGTGTACGCAGCAGAAAACCTACAAGCTGTCTTTCTAGTGCTGTCCACACTTTGGGAACAGATAACTGCAGAACGTCACTAAAACAAAGACTGTGACGTCTGTGCTTCATGTTTTAGAGACGACTAATACACAGGACGTTTTTACAATAATACTTTTGTAAATAAACCAATGTGAGAAAGACCGGTCACTTTTAGTAAAGCAGACAATGATGAGTGAGAGGCCACAGAACATCTTTGGAAAATAAAAAACAAGAGAGAGACAGCATCAATTATTGTCAAGGGCTTTAAAAATATAATTTAAAACTTTAGAATAGTGGCAGTAGAGGAGCTGTGCTTCAGTCTGAACCCTGACCTTATGGAGTTAGAGCCAGACACACTTTAACTTCTTCATTAACCAAAGACTCAAGCCTTTGCCACAACAGAGAGTTTTGAAACAGGTCTATGTTCATTTAAAAAGACTGGACCTGCAGCTTTCACTGGTGGAATCAGGAGAAGTTTTATTAGTGACCAGAGTCATGTTAAATACAACACAGTGGCTGCAGGGTTTTCTGAAGAATGAATGGTCTTACTGAGGAGAGTGTAGTCCAGTCTTGGTCTTTGTCCACACTGGGGACAGGGCTGAGGTGAACCAGACTGGTCCCAGTTTGAAGAGAGACACTGTCTGCAGAAGCAGTGTCCACAGCTGGTAGAGACTGGATCAGTCAGGACGCTCTGACACAGACCACAGGACGATGGGCCGTCACCAGGACTCTCTCTGTGGACATCAACACATTCATTAAAACAGCTTTACAAAGGTCACAGCCTGGTCCCTGCTTTTGGACAAAAATACTGACCCCTCCTTTTGACCTGTTTCTGGAAATGGAGCCATTAATGAAACTAACTCATTTGACTGGAGTCATGTTCTGTCTCATCCTCTCACTTTAAATCTGAGCTCAAATGAAGACATTAGAAGACCACAAACAGATAAGAGTCTAAAATAAAAATGCTATGATAAGGACAAAATTATATTTTTGGGTCGTGACGTATCTTGGAATAAATATTAAATCTCCAATCAACAAAATATTTGAATTAAGTAAAAAAAAAAAAACTCACAATGACCAAAAATAACTTCAATGGGATAAAGACATTGGATCTGACACAGAACGGTGTCTAAATGTGTGTAAACCACACAAAATACCAGGTCAAAGGTTAAAGAAAGGATTGTTTTATGTTTTAATGTCCACAACTGGAAAGTGTGAGGCACTCCTCAGAGAACAGTGTAGCACAAAGACTAATGAAATATCATGGTCCCACATAAAACTGACACATTAACTGAATAATATCAATCTAATATAAAAGAGATATAAATGTTTAAAAGTGTTTACATGTGACCTTTGACCCTGTAATCACTGTAATATAAAGCCTCCACATGTCTGAAAAAAACCCTCCTGTCTGTCCAAACACAGTCCTGCAGCTGTTCTCTCATTTCTGTCACACTCTGTTCAAAAGCAGCTTTTTCAAGAGTCTTTAATGTGAACTGACACAAGGCTCATCACTGTCCAGACTCTACACCAGCCCTCCTCCCAAAAAGAACTAATGACTCAATCAATAATAATGAGCAACACTTTCTAAATATAAATGATATTAGTGCATCACTTACAGTCGACTCTGTGGAGCTCCAGGTTCATTACTGAAGTCTGGAGGTTCGAACATTGAGCAGTCGCTCTTCAGAGACACACAGCTGGACACTGGAGACACTGCTCTCTGATTTCTGAAACAACACGTTTCATGAACACACTGATTTATTCTAGAGTCAGACAGAGGACGGTTGTCACTGACATCATCAAATCAAAAAGAACAGATGTGTTCAAAGGGTTTCTTTAACACAATACTGTGGCCTCTGGAAAAAAGAAAAAGATGTATAATAAAAAAGACAAACTCATTAAGTAAAAAAATGGAAACACAAGACATGAGCAACACAGGAGACTCCAGCTTGAGAAAAAAGTACTACTTCTACTTTCAGCCTCACAAGCCTTTTTACTTGAACAGACTTCATTTGCTTTGTTTCGATTAAACAGAAAACATTTTGAAAATGGGACGAGCAGTAAAGATGTTGGTCTACAATTAAAGCAAATGGAAAATAAACATTTCATTCCTGCAGTTCATGATCAGACTGGCTCTGATACATGACCAAAAAGAAATAAATACAGATTTTAACAGTTTTATTCAGCGTTTCAGAGCATCAGGCCAACAGTAATGATATGAGTCTTTCTTTAAAGATATATCCCTCTCTAATCTTACCTCACATCAGAAGAACATTCTAGAAACTCATGTCTCTGAGGCTGAGGTAAACAAAGCCATTAAAGTCCTCTCTAGAGGAAAAACCCAGGAGAGGATGGGTTTAGTCTAGAGTTCTGTGGAAGAGTCCAAGACACACTTGTGCCTCTTTTAACTTTGTTGTTCAATGATATTATCTCAAATCAGTCAAAGCCAATAACAATGTGTTCTGCTATAATTTCTCTTGTTCCAAAGCCAGGCAAGGATCACATTTAACTTCGAATAATATGAGAAGAATATTTCAGAAAATGTCAAAGCTTTATTTCTCCGAGCACTGGAGCCGTTAGCCTGTGCTGTTCGGGCAGATCCAGGTGTACAGGTGTTAACATGGGAGGACTCCATTTTAAAACTAACCTCTTTGTGGATGAGCTTTTGTTGACATTGTCCAATCCCACTCAATCTATTCCTCACTTTTTAAATCTCTTAGAAACATTTGTAAACTTTTTGGTTAAAGCTTATTACATTAACAACAGTAAAAGTGAAGTTATCCCTCTTAACCAGTGAACATTCTGATGATGCTACTCACTGTGTTGGAGCGGGCCCTGGCTCGCTGCTGCCATCTGGAGGTTCCTTTATGAACAGACCTCTCTCTTTATAATGGCTCTGTGAAGACTGGGCCTCCTCTTCGTCCACACTGACATTATTCATGTTCTGTCTCAGTCTGAAAGGTGAACGAGTCAAACACAGTGAGCTCTGATCATTTTAATAAAGCACCTTATGAATAATTATCACATGGAGCTGGAGCCAGATGTTTCTAATGTGATTGATTCTTGTCTTTATTTCATGTTAATGTTTAGATGTTGGTCTTAAACCTCTCCAGATGGGCCTCTGCCTTTATTCAGGAGAACTGTTCATATTTGGGCCTGTGAAGGCCTCTGGGTAAAGTCTCCACAGTCCTCCAGAATCTGTTCTGATCTGAAGCTTTCTCACCTCGTTTTAGCCTTTTCTGCCCAAAACAAACTGGTTCATCATTTTCTCTAGAATTCTGAACATTGTTTATGGGACCAACACCGTTTTCCTTTAAAATCTAGACAAACTCTTTAAATGTGACAAAAGTGTTCAGGCTGCTGTTGAATACAGACGACACACTTTAAAACCAACTCATTAAGAATATGATCATCTTTAGGATTTATTCTAAACTAAATGGTACATACTCTACATTTAAAGAGTTTGTATTATGAGCTGTGTTTTAGAAATAAACCAGTGTTGAGTTCAACACTGGCTTTGAAACAGGAGAGTGTCTCTAAACTGTTAAAGGAGTTTAATCAAACAAAGTGTTATAATAATTTTTGTTTAAAGTCAGTGGGTGCTCATAGTTCTCTTCAGGTCATGTCCTTCTGGGACGAGACGGGACCTAGTCTCTGCAGCTGAGGCCTTGGGGAGTGTGTGTACGATACGACCCTACGACCTCCACTTCTAATGTTATAGAATCAAATGTTTTCCTTTGTTCCTCAAGAAAACCTTCCTCTGAACCATTGATGCATGTGTCTGCTTTGCTTCTTATTGCAAGAATTAAACCTGACCATGGCTTTTAAATTATACTCTGTCGACGTGTCTCTAAGAATAAGAATTCTTATAACACAAATAAAGCCTCTTTATAAAGTCTGTCTTTATCTCAGAGTCTTTGCTCTAAACATCAGGTTTAAGTTTCGGTAAAAGGCCCATGATTCACAAACAGTTCTGTTCTGATCCAACACTAAACAAGAGGAAGTAACTCAGTGGAAATACAGCAGTAAAAGTCAGCAGCTGTCTGTCCTCTGCTCTCTGTAGAACTGTCAAAGGATCTGTGAGAAAAGAAATTTGAACTGTATAACACAGAAAAGGGGACATAAAAAAGATATTCAAGGAATTGAGAATGTTCAAACTCTAATAAAGAAGTGGAAAATGGGCGTAGGGGAATGCAGAGACACTGAAAAAATTCAACATTCTAACAAATGAACTAAATAAGATTAGATCTCAATTAAATGACAAGATTCAACATTCATTTTTACTGTAACATAACTCAAACAATAGAGATAAAGCTAAATGTTAAACCACAAGTAATGACCTCTCATACGTTCTTTTAGATTCACACAATGCTTTTCACAGTTGGTAGAACAAATGTGACCTATTTCCAAAACCCTGATAAACAGCTCTAACAGGCTGAACTACATTTGTGAAACTCATGACTTCTTCAGGACTTACTCCAAACTTTGAGGCAGAAGTAACTCACCACAGAGTCATTAAAGACTCCAGAGTAAAGTCCTGAACACTGGTCAGTGAGAGACATGGGACAGTGGCAAAGATTATCCCACTTTTTAAATCAGGAAACAAGCACAGCCTTGTTAACTGTCTCTAGATCTTTTATTTCACAAGTTTAAGTTCAAATCCAAATGAAACCTGTTCAAATACATCTTAAACCTGTTCAAATTCATCTTAAACCTGTTCAAATCCAACTAAATCCTGTTCAAATCCAACTAAATCCTGTTCAAATCCAACTAAAAACAGTTTAAATCCAACTAAAAGCTGTTCAAATCCAACTAAACTCTGTACTTGTAAAGACTGATGGCCTTTAGAACTGTTCCTTTCTTTAAATGTGGTTGGTCCTTGTAATAGTCTGTCCAAAGGTCTCTAGAGACTAAAGTAGCTAATTAGATAGTTAGGTTAAGGATAGAAGGGTTTTGGACACTAAAAATTATATATTATATTATTATTAAGTGTTTCTTAAATTTCCCAATATCTTACAAAACAAAACTCAGCCAGTACTGTTTAGCAGTTCTGCCAACATGGAGCTTAAAGGGTTAATAAATATCAAGATGAGACCAAGGAGGGAGGGACTAAAGATGTGTGCAGACCTGTTAGACCAGTCACACCACTGATAGCGCCCCTAGTGGCAGTCCTTGAAAGGGTCTGGACTTGGTCCTTGTCCCAGGACAGACCTTTGGTCACAACCCCTGCTGCCTGAGGTCGGAAAAGAAAACAAACCAAAAAAGAAAGAAATACAAAGAGAAGCAGTGAGAAGCTAAAATGCTGTAGTAACATGCCTCATTAACATTTGGTCTAAAACCTGTTCTGATCCAACACTAAACAAGAGGAAGTAACGCAGTGGAAATACAGCAGTAAAAGTCAGCAACTGTCTGTCCTCTGCCTCTGTAACAGTCCACACTGAGACAACAGCTTTAATAAAGTCAACACTAATGTCACACTCACCTCCTCACACCAGGACAACAGCTTTAATAAAGTCAACACTAATGTCACACTCACCTCCTCACACCAGGACAACAGCTTTAATAAAGTCAACACTAATGTCACACTCACCTCCTCAGACCGGGACAACAGCTTTAATAAAGTCAACACTAATGTCACACTCACCTCCTCACACCAGGACAACAGCTTTAATAAAGTCAACACTAATGTCACACTCACCTCCTCACACCAGGACAACAGCTTTAATAAAGTCAACACTAATGTCACACTCACCTCCTCACACCAGGACAACAGCTTTAATAAAGTCAACACTAATGTCACACTCACCTCCTCACACCAGGACAACAGCTTTAATAAAGTCAAATACACTAATGTCACACTCACCTCCTCACACCAGGACAACAGCTTTAATAAAGTCAACACTAATGTCACACTCACCTCCTCACACCAGGACAACAGCTTTAATAAAGTCAACACTAATGTCACACTCACCTCCTCACACCAGGACAACAGCTTTAATAAAGTCAACACTAATGTCTCACTCACCTCCTCACACCAGGACAACAGCTTTAATAAAGTCAACACTAATGTCACACTCACCTCCTCACACCAGGACAACAGCTTTAATAAAGTCAACACTAATGTCACACTCACCTCCTCACACCAGGACAACAGCTTTAATAAAGTCAAAGACACTAATGTCACACTCACCTCCTCACACCAGGACAACAGCTTTAATAAAGTCAACACTAATGTCACACTCACCTCCTCACACCAGGACAACAGCTTTAATAAAGTCAACACTAATGTCACACTCACCTCCTCACACCAGGACAACAGCTTTAATAAAGTCAACACTAATGTCACACTCACCTCCTCACACCAGGACAACAGCTTTAATAAAGTCAAATACACTAATGTCACACTCACCTCCTCACACCAGGACAACAGCTTTAATAAAGTCAACACTAATGTCACACTCACCTCCTCACACCAGGACAACAGCTTTGATAAAGTCAACACTAATGTCACACTCACCTCCTCACACCAGGACAACAGCTTTAATAAAGTCAACACTAATGTCACACTCACCTCCTCACACCAGGACAACAGCTTTAATAAAGTCAAAGACACTAATGTCACACTCACCTCCTCACACCAGGACAACAGCTTTAATAAAGTCAACACTAATGTCACACTCACCTCCTCACACCAGGACAACAGCTTTAATAAAGTCAAAGACACTAATGTCACACTCACCTCCTCACACCAGGACAACAGCTTTAATAAAGTCAACACTAATGTCACACTCACCTCCTCACACCAGGACAACAGCTTTAATAAAGTCAACACTAATGTAACACTCACCTCCTCACACCAGGACAACAGCTTTAATAAAGTCAACACTAATGTCACACTCACCTCCTCACACCAGGACAACAGCTTTAATAAAGTCAACACTAATGTCACACTCACCTCCTCACACCAGGACAACAGCTTTAATAAAGTCAACACTAATGTCACACTCACCTCCTCACACCAGGACAACAGCTTTAATAAAGTCAACACTAATGTCACACTCACCTCCTCACACCAGGACAACAGCTTTAATAAAGTCAACACTAATGTCACACTCACCTCCTCACACCAGGACAACAGCTTTAATAAAGTCAACACTAATGTCACACTCACCTCCTCACACCAGGACAACAGCTTTAATAAAGTCAACACTAATGTCACACTCACCTCCTCACACCAGGACAACAGCTTTAATAAAGTCAACACTAATGTCACACTCACCTCCTCACACCAGGACAACAGCTTTAATAAAGTCAACACTAATGTCACACTCACCTCCTCACACCAGGACAACAGCTTTAATAAAGTCAACACTAATGTAACACTCACCTCCTCACACCAGGACAACAGCTTTAATAAAGTAAAGACTAATGTCACACTCACCTCCTCACACCAGGACAACAGCTTTAATAAAGTCAACACTAATGTCACACTCACCTCCTCACACCAGGACAACAGCTTTAATAAAGTAAAGACTAATGTCACACTCACCTCCTCACACCAGGACAACAGCTTTAATAAAGTCAAAGACACTAATGTCACACTCACCTCCTCACACCAGGACAACAGCTTTAATAAAGTCAAAGACTAATGTCACACTCACCTCCTCACACCAGGACAACAGCTTTAATAAAGTCAACACTAATGTAACACTCACCTCCTCACACCAGGACAACAGCTTTAATAAAGTAAAGACTAATGTCACACTCACCTCCTCACACCAGGACAACAGCTTTAATAAAGTCAAAGACACTAATGTCACACTCACCTCCTCACACCAGGACAACAGCTTTAATAAAGTCAAAGACACTAATGTCACACTCACCTCCTCACACCAGGACAACAGCTTTAATAAAGTCAACACTAATGTCACACTCACCTCCTCACACCAGGACAACAGCTTTAATAAAGTCAACACTAATGTAACACTCACCTCCTCACACCAGGACAACAGCTTTAATAAAGTCAACACTAATGTCACACTCACCTCCTCACACCAGGACAACAGCTTTAATAAAGTCAACACTAATGTAACACTCACCTCCTCACACCAGGACAACAGCTTTAATAAAGTCAACACTAATGTCACACTCACCTCCTCACACCAGGACAACAGCTTTAATAAAGTCAACACTAATGTCACACTCACCTCCTCACACCAGGACAACAGCTTTAATAAAGTCAACACTAATGTCACACTCACCTCCTCACACCAGGACAACAGCTTTAATAAAGTCAACACTAATGTCACACTCACCTCCTCACACCAGGACAACAGCTTTAATAAAGTCAACACTAATGTCACACTCACCTCCTCACACCAGGACAACAGCTTTAATAAAGTCAACACTAATGTCACACTCACCTCCTCACACCAGGACAACAGCTTTAATAAAGTCAAAGACACTAATGTCACACTCACCTCCTCACACCAGGACAACAGCTTTAATAAAGTCAACACTAATGTCACACTCACCTCCTCACACCAGGACAACAGCTTTAATAAAGTCAACACTAATGTCACACTCACCTCCTCACACCAGGACAACAGCTTTAATAAAGTCAACACTAATGTCATACTCACCTCCTCACACCAGGACAACAGCTTTAATAAAGTCAACACTAATGTCACACTCACCTCCTCACACCAGGACAACAGCTTTAATAAAGTCAACACTAATGTCACACTCACCTCCTCACACCAGGACAACAGCTTTAATAAAGTCAACACTAATGTCACACTCACCTCCTCACACCAGGACAACAGCTTTAATAAAGTCAACACTAATGTCACACTCACCTCCTCACACCAGGACAACAGCTTTAATAAAGTCAACACTAATGTCACACTCACCTCCTCACACCAGGACAACAGCTTTAATAAAGTCAACACTAATGTCATACTCACCTCCTCACACCAGGACAACAGCTTTAATAAAGTCAACACTAATGTCACACTCACCTCCTCACACCAGGACAACAGCTTTAATAAAGTCAACACTAATGTCACACTCACCTCCTCACACCAGGACAACAGCTTTAATAAAGTCAAAGACACTAATGTCACACTCACCTCCTCACACCAGGACAACAGCTTTAATAAAGTCAACACTAATGTCACACTCACCTCCTCACACCAGGACAACAGCTTTAATAAAGTCAACACTAATGTCACACTCACCTCCTCACACCAGGACAACAGCTTTAATAAAGTCAACACTAATGTCACACTCACCTCCTCACACCAGGACAACAGCTTTAATAAAGTCAACACTAATGTCACACTCACCTCCTCACACCAGGACAACAGCTTTAATAAAGTCAACACTAATGTCACACTCACCTCCTCACACCAGGACAACAGCTTTAATAAAGTCAACACTAATGTCACACTCACCTCCTCACACCAGGACAACAGCTTTAATAAAGTCAACACTAATGTCACACTCAACTCCTCACACCAGGACAACAGCTTTAATAAAGTCAAAGACACTAATGTCACACTCACCTCCTCACACCAGGACAACAGCTTTAATAAAATCAACACTAATGTCACACTCACCTCCTCACACCAGGACAACAGCTTTAATAAAGTCAACACTAATGTCACACTCACCTCCTCACACCAGGACAACAGCTTTAATAAAGTCAACACTAATGTCACACTCACCTCCTCACACCAGGACAACAGCTTTAATAAAGTCAAAGACACTAATGTCACACTCACCTCCTCACACCAGGACAACAGCTTTAATAAAGTCAACACTAATGTCACACTCACCTCCTCACACCAGGACTCAGCAAAATGTCCGTCTGATACTTTTACTTCCTACTTGTGTCACGTGAGCACAGCCCCTCCCCTACCTGCGTCAGGTGACAAAATGGAAAACAAAGGAAATGTAGCACAGGCTCTGAAGATCAGTAAAATTACTTGAAAAACACATTTATTGCTTTTATTAAAAATAAAAATGGAAATTTGGTTCAAATGAAAGAGAAACGAGCCTTCAGAGAACTGTGTATGAGACAAAATATGAGACAATAAAAGTGGTCAGTGCAACTGCTCCATTCAGGTGCTGTGTTTGCTGTTCTAAGGTGCAACTCTTTTGTTTTGTTGCCAGGATTGGCTCTTCTGTGCAAATCCTGGAGGACCTGAGTCTGCAGTCCAGCTCCACCTCAAAGACAAAGAGCATGTCTTTAAACTTTGGTCAGAGAGGCCAGATGGTTTGAGAGAGGCTCGTTTCTTTTAGATTAGGTCAATAATGTGACCATCACCAATACTAGAGGCTGATAGGAACATGTTTTTATATTTCAGCAGTGCATTCACACAATGTTTCATGAGACAGAGATAATTATGAGACTGGTCTGACACAGAACTGAAAACTAGTCACGTTGATGTAATGTAGTCATATTGTCAAGCAGTACTTACCCTTTTACACCATGAGTTGGTTTGTACCTAAAGAAACAAAGAATAATATTTTATAAAGATTACAATAATAAATGTTTATGGAGGTAAGTCCCAAAACTGAACTGCTTCATCTCTGTTAAACCTGTTTTAGCTTTAGTTCCTGGAGCCACTGTCAGATATCTGCTCCGATTTAAAACTGAGACTCACTCTTTAAAGAGTTCTTTCACGAGCTCAGTCAGTTCCTCAGGATTTACAGTAAAGTCAAAACCAAACTGGACCAATCAGCTGTGAGCATCGATCTGACGCTGCATCAACTAAACCTTTTCTTTTTGCTCTTTATTTTCTTTTGTTCCAGAGAATATGCTTTATTAAACTCTGCACAAAACAATGTAGAAGACATTAACTACACTTTGAAAGTTTGACATATTTTGCTGCCACAATATTTAAGAATCACACCAAACAAGTTTAAAAGAAAAAAGCCTGTGTCCACAGCTCCACATTTATTCATCTGTACAGTGTAGTAATCCTGACACAGTGGACATCCCTTTTATTCCTCTGCTCTGTTCCTCTAAAGCTCAGTGTATTTGTGACTCTTCTTTTGTATTTGACTCTTTTGTTTTCATGGGAGGGACGTGTTCGAGTGCAGCTCTCAGTCAATGACAGCTCTAACAGAAGATGTGTCAGATGTGAAGGAGACTCTAGAGTTCAGTCAGAAACCAGAAAGAACCAGGATCTGACTTGAACTCATGGATCAACACTAACAGAGAGGATCAGGCCCAGGACCACAAGTTTATTCAGAATACATTATAGATGACATATCAAAGGTTTCAAATGAGAACATCCATCATTTTAAGGGAAACAGATATATTTTAAATTTCATGAACACAATGTGACAAGGCCATGTTTCCCTCTGTGTGGCATCGCCTCTTCTTTTTATAACAGTCTGCAAAGGTCTGGGACTGAGGAGACACGTTTAGTCCACACAGTCCAACAGTCCT
Organism: Neodontobutis hainanensis; assembly: GCA_024349245.1. Lineage (NCBI taxonomy): Eukaryota > Metazoa > Chordata > Actinopteri > Gobiiformes > Odontobutidae > Neodontobutis > Neodontobutis hainanensis. The sequence continues at coordinate 16,887 of JALDNG010000332.1, read as the reverse complement.
CACTGAGACAACAGCTTTAATAAAGTCAAAGAACACTAATGTCACACAAAAGTCTCTTTTCTTTTCTGCTGGTGTTTGAAAAGGCTTGTGGTCAGGACGTCCAGATGAGATGAGCTGCTTTAGGCCGAGACGCTGTGGAAGTATGACACTGAGCTTCTATCCTCCGGCTCTGTCTGACTTCACTCTTATGACTCGAGACTTTATATTTCTGCTGAAGTCTTGTGTCCCTCACTCCTCTGGGGAGTGGAGACTGTTGCAGATGTGCCCCCTGCTGTTGGACGTCCCACTGATGATTGGACCTTAGCTCCTGTCCCAACCCTTTATAAAGTCCCATTGCTCCAGAAATAATAAGAGTTATGTCTGAAGTTGAAGAAAAGATCTAATGCATGAATGTTATATATTACATTGTTATAAGACTTTTATTGAAGAACACGTTTAGACCTAAGAGTAAAGAGTGTTGATTTTAAAGAGGCTTAAAGGTTTAAACTAAGTCTTCATCTGTTTGAGGTGTTATGGCAGCATGTCCTGTAAACTTAACACTTACACATCAAATATGTCCTCCTTTCATTTGTTTCTTTCATTTTCTCTTCAAGGAATAGTCTTTTTTCAGTGTTTTTAACTCTTTGGGCGAGTCCTGCTGAACAATGAATATTTGGGACGTTTCATTCAAATCCCAGCAGTTTCAGTCGCAGTAAACAACAAACAACAAACCAGCGTGCCCTCGAGCAAATTTAGATGAAGTTCAATGAGCTGACTTTATAAAAAAGTGTTATTAATAATGATAGACACTAAACTTTAATGAATACTGACAATAAAACACTGACAAAGACGATATTTATTTCATTAAAATAAAAGAACAAGAATCCATTCTTTGACTTTCATTTTAAACAGAACATTTTGACTGAAAGAGTGAAGTCTGAAGTCGAAGATATTAATGAACAGAAAGAATGATATATTTGATGATATTATAGATACTGAACAAACCTGTGAGGTCAAAGGTCATGTGGACAATCTGTGACCTTTTAGAGAAATAATATATAAAACAAAAGAACAAAACCTTTATATTGTCAGTCGTGACCAAAAGAAAGCCTTTGATTAAGTGTCCTGTGATTATTTATGTCTAAATATGTGTTTCCTGAACCTTTTATAAATATGATCAAATGTCTTTTATTGAATCAAACGTGTGTTAAATGTTAACGATGGATTAACTGAGAGTCCAACAGGGTTGTCCCTCAGTGCAGCACTTTATGTTACTGCACTTAGTCCCTTCATTTCCTCCTTTAACAAAGACCTGTGTATTTCTGCTTCCACTGTTGGCCTTCAGCAGAAAGTGTCAGCTCTAGCCTACGCAGACCAGCTCACTGTGATTATAAGAGAACAAACTCAAATGAGTTTTTAAAGGACCGCCTTAAAAGATCTGGAAAAGCCTCTGGTGCTGTTTTAAATCAGAATAAATCAGAAGGAGTCTGGATCAGAGAAAATAATAAAAAACTATCAACACTGAAATCCAAGATGGAATAAGAGTCCTTGGTTTGGTCATTTGTAAGAACATGTGTAAGAACAGAAACTGGGAAATGAAATGTGAAGAAGTTAAAGAAGAAATATGTGAATGGAAAAACAAGAAAAGTAAATACAACTTTAGGATAAATATAACCAAACCTTTATTTGATAAAAACTTATTTTTCTGGCTGAACTCTTCCCACCTTCACATGAAACTACTGAGTTTCTAATAGTTTTGATTTAAATCCAGGAAACGTCTGGTTGCGTCCACCTTCTGGCCTCGTCTAGACTTTGGTGACCTTGTGTTTGTGAAGGCCTCTGCAGCTCTTTACACGAGCTGGACGCTGTCTCTCATGGAGCTCTGAGATTCATTCCAGGAGCAGATCTCTGACTCACCATTGCACCCTGTCCTCTCTGGTCGACTGGTCCTCGCTGCACATCCACAGACTCTGACTCTTAGATTTAAGCCTACGATGAATGAGAGCCTTTAGAAAAACACATCTTTAAGGTTTATAAGAAATGCTCGTTGGGCGAGAGACAGAAAGTGTTGGAGGAAGAGAGTGGGACGTCAGGACCAGAGTTTAAAGTCTTGTTTGTGATTTTACTCATAAATATGTCCTGGATTGGAACGGTTTAACATCAAAAAGGCTTTTTAACAAACATAAAGACATAGTTCTCGGTGGTTTTGTCTTGTATAAATATTTAAATGACGATGAATGTCCAGCTCTGATAAAGCTCCTGGATTGTAAAGACTCTGATGAAAGTCTTGGAGATATAAGAGGCTTATATCAGTGACCAGACTCAGGTCAGAGCCACTGTTTCATGGAGTTGTTCTGTAACCACCAAAACTGTTCTGAGGACCAGACCCACACACATTTGTTTTTAGACTGCTCGCTCAAAAGAAATCTGGAATAAACTAAATGGACTTGACTCTAACCTGCTGGAGGTAAAAGCCTGGATAAGTCTCTCTAAGTCTGCTTTAGACATTATCCCTTTGACTTTGGAAATGTTTTGAAGGAGATAAAATGCTGATGATGTAATAAATTCAAGTCTGAGTCCAGGATGAGTCCTAGATTCTTAAACACTTGTGATCACCTGCTCGTCTCCAAAATGTTTTTCCAGGAGTCGTTTGTCCTTTTTTAATTCAATAGTGAGTTCAAACGCTCTGATGAAGGCTGTAAAGGTCAGGGGTCACCTTTAAAAACAGGAACATCTTTTCTAGGTAACTGTGACTGCTGCTGTTGTTTTACAAGCGTCTCTGTTTCTGCCTTTGTTTCAGTCACAACTTGTAAAAAGCTCTTGTCACATTGTTCATATGTCGTCTGTGCTGCTTGTGTTTGAGGATCCTTATTATTTGTTCTTCAACGTCGTGTCAAAGATGTGTCTCACAGTGCATTCATCAGTTCATTCATTTACCTTCGCGCTGGATCAAAGGCATTCCAGCGTAATCCAGACATTACAATCCTCAGCAACAGAAACTCTGTGTGCTCCCAAATCTGGTGTAGCTCAAGACTGAAAACATGAGACATCCAACACTTCAACGCCTCAAAAGTGCTCTTTCAAACATCATTAATGAGACACAGGCCTATTTTTAAAAGATAAACTTCAGGGAAAGACATAGAACAAATCAAGAACTTCTGCTGCATCTGGTTTTATATTAAACACATCCAAATGTGAGATTCTGACTTTATATGATTGAGCTGAGAGTTCAGTTTGTGATATTTTAGTGAAAAAAGATGTTAAATATTTATGAATACATATCACAAAAGATGGAGCAGAAAGAGAAAAGGTAAAAAACTAAACAATATTAAATGTATGGTTCCATTTGTGGAAGAAGTCTTTGACAAAAGCAGAAGGCGTGTCAGATGTGTTGACCCTCCTTGTCACTAGAGGTCAGTGAAGACACATGCAAAGAAATCAATCAACTATTGATAGACTTCAGATGAAAAATCAATATTAACCAGTTCCAAGGAGCTGCAGGTGTTGAACTTTTGGATTTGATAGATTTAAATGAAACCTTTAAAATCAAATGGACTGAACAAAGCCTGAGGAACCCAGACTCACTCTGGCTCTTCATCCTTTGAACATATTCAAGAGGTTGGTGGTCTACAGTTTCTATTACAAAGTCAAGACAGTGTTGAACATGACTCTAACACTATCAGCGTTCTACAGCAGGCTCTACTCGCACTAACTCTGTCAGAGCCACAGCTTCTCCTGCACAAAACTCTTCTGTGGAACAAGAAGACTTTACAAAACCAAAGAAGTCCTTAGACTTAGACAAAATGAACACAATAAAATTATAAACAAACATAAAAACTATGAAATGAATAATTATCTTTTCACTGAAGACAATTACAAATATAAAATCTACTAAAAGTATTCAAATGTATGAGTTATTTTGTTAAATGGAATGTAATAAAAGTATAATGTTTAAAAAGGTGATGCAGATATATTTGGTTTGGTCCTGTGTGTTTATAGACTTTATATCGACACATGTCTGAAAGTGTCACTGTGAGACACAACTCTGAGTTTACACTGCCCTGTAGGCCTACCTTTATTATCATTTACACCAAACTAATGTGGCCTTTGTTTCAGCTTTTTGTCTTTTTCTTCTTGTTTTAAGTTCAGTTGCAATGCTTCATTTTGGAAAGTTATTTTTTATATTATATATATATATATATATATATATATATATATTATATATTATATTTATATTTATATATTTTCTATTTTGTTCTGTTAATAAAGTCAAAGAACACTAATGTAACACTCACCTCCTCACACCAGGACAACAGCAACACCTCCCTCTGATACTTTCACTTCCTACCTGTGTCAGGTGAGACAAGCCCCTCCCCCACATGTGTCAGGTGAGAGAAGCCCCTCCCTTCTCCATTTACTGAGTCAAGACAATTCAAGAAAAGAGTCAAAAAACTGAACTGAAAATATTGAATAAGTCTAGTACAATTACGAGAATTTATGAAATGTAGAATTAAAACCTTCTAAAAAGTTAATGTAAAGAATAAAAAAAACTTCAAATCAATGCTTTAAACTCTGAATTATTAAATATTTTCAAAAATGCTAAAATGGAAAACAAAGGTAAAAGTAGCTCAGGATCAGTAAAAACACATTTATTGCTTGTATTAAAAATAAAGATGGTAATTTGGTTCAAATGAAAGAGAAAAGAGAGTCTTCAGAGAACTGTGAGCTGTTGTAAATGAAAAAATATGAGACGATGAAGATAGTCTGGACTCTCTTTTAGACTCTGTCTCAACACAGCCTCAAACACTTCAACATACTTCTCAGAGAAATTTCTAAAAGTCCAGCTGTCCAAGCTCTAAAACAACTTAATCCTGGTAAAAGGCCAGACTGAGTCGGTAAGAAAATAGGAGACTCTGTTAAAATAATTTATCTATGTCCTTATATTTATCCAGAGAGACACAGAGACAGATTATAATTTAACAAGTAATGGCCAGGTTTTAATCCTTGCAAGAATTGAAGCAAAGCAGACACAGTAACAAAGGAACAGCGAGAGGTTTGTTTAAAGATGTAAACAGAACATGAGATTATATACAACACAGTGACGTCCTTGGTGAGAGGCGTTCATAATGGTCCAGGAGCAGACGTCCCAGGACAAGCCATGTCTCAGTCTAGTTATGTCTACTTCATGCTTGGATTAAGACGAAGGACATGACATGAATTTGACATGACCTGAAGAGAACTATAAGCCCCAGTAACAATAAACATTATAAAATTAAAATTCTTAAAACAGGTTCACCCTGGACAATGGTTAGTCCGGTCCTGAGGTCAGGATCATTTTACTTTAAACTTAGAGCTTCTTACTCTGAAGCAGAAGTTTGGGTGGGAACTGATAAGAGTTTATCAATGCCATTGGCAATTCTGCCTATTGATTGAACATCAATAGGCAGAACATTATATTACATTATCACAGCATTGCTTTTACTTCCAGGGGTATACCAAGGTTTAAGCCGGTTCCTTGTTTCTGTCTTAAAAGGGCACTTATTCCACAACATGAGTCTGGATTGGCTGAAGCTCCATCTCGTCCCAGTGGGCTTGTAGAAGTGGTTCTTCACTTCCACCAGGTGGGTCTTGTAAAAGTGGTTCTTCACTTCCACCAGGTGGGTCTTGTAGAAGTGGTTCTTCACTTCCACCAGGTGGGTCTTGTAAAAGTGGTTCTTCACTTCCACCAGGTGGGTCTTGTAGAAGTGGTTCTTCACTTCCACCAGGTGGGGCTGGTACATCTGAAGCTCCACTTCCACCAGGTGGGGCTGGTACATCTGAAGCTCCACTTCCACCAGGTGGGGCTGGTACATCTGAAGCTCCACTTCCACCAGGTGGGGCTGGTACATCTGAAGCTCCACTTCCACCAGGTGGGGCTGGTACATCTGAAGCTCCACTTCCACCAGGTGGGGCTGGTACATCTGAAGCTCCACTTCCACCAGGTGGGGCTGGTACATCTGAAGCTCCACTTCCACCAGGTGGGGCTGTTACATCTGAAGCTCCATTTCCACCAGGTGGGGCTGTTACATCTGAAGCTCCACTTCCACCAGGTGGGGCTGGTACATCTGAAGCTCCACTTCCACCAGGTGGGGCTGTTACATCTGAAGCTCCATTTCCACCAGGTGGGGCTGTTACATCTGAAGCTTCACTTCCACCAGGTGGGGCTGGTACATCTGAAGCTTCACTTCCACCAGGTGGGGCTGTTACATTTGAAGATTCACTTACAACAGGTGGGGCTGGTACATCTGGTACATCTTCACTTACAACAGGTGAGGCTTGGCATAAAATAATCTCATCAATAAAGGTTTTAGAAACGTTTAAACACTTGCTCCATTCTTTGTTGCCACTACAATTTTCTACTCTTTTAGTCAGTTCATTTATTGCTGCATTTTTTACCTTGTCGTCCTCCAGAGTCTGTCCTTCTTTTAAAATAGTTTGAATGAGTTTAATTTTTTTATTTCTGTTACAGCAGACACATATAAACAATGCGACAGTCACAACAAGGAGCAGAATAACGCCCACATTCTGAAAAACAGGAAAAGGAAACAGATAAGAGAAGTTATTACAAGAGGCTAGAAATGTGATGAGTTTCAAACAGAGCTACAAGCTCATTTACCACACTGCTTTGTAAATAGTTTAGGAAAAGTGCATTCTCCTGCTTTATGAGAAGAGTGCATGTTCTGTCGCATTTCTTTTACTTCACAAACAAAAATATGCACTCACCCTGGATCTGTTCTTCAAAGCTGTAATGGTTCTTTTTGTTTTTTCGTCTTGAGTTGTTATATTTTTGCAGGCGATTTCAGTTTGATTTACATTGTTACAGCAGACAAACCAGTCTCCATCCAACAGCACTGACACAATCCAGATCAGACCCACACAGAAGGCTTGAAAAAAACCAGCCACTGCAGCACAACATGAAGCACGACATGAAGCACCACATGAAGCACCACATAAAGCACGACATGAAGCACGACATGAAGCACCACATGAAGCACCACATAAAGCACGACATGAAGCACGACATGAAGCACCAAGTGAATCACAACAGCATAATTGGCAGAGTCTCTGAAAGTCTTGGTCAATCATCAGCATAAGGACCGAAATTAGAAGAGTCGGCAGAATCAGGTAAATATTACACTGTTTTTGTTCATCAGGTAACACTCCACAGGTACATGGAAAGTCCAAGTTAAGTATGGCATGGTAGATGAAAATCACAACGATTGTTGTGGAGATGCCAAAATCTTTCAGAGTAACCTTCTTCAGTTCTTTGACTAAAGTTTGCAGATAAAATTTCACAGATCCCGCCATGTTTGTTTCTGTGGTGGATGGTGTTTGCTGAAGGGTTGGTGTTGTCTCAGTGCTTTCCAGCTCTGCAAGAGCCTTTTTATACCGAGACAGGATGAGGCTGGGCCTCAGTGTGTGGCAGACGCCTTTTGCCCTAAACCTTTTCAGTTCAGTTCAGATTATTTCCACTGTGGCAATTAGTTTGAGCAACAAGTAAGACAACAAACAACGAATGGCAACATATATAATAAATATAATGGTAAAAAGCTCAATTAAAATAGTTAAAAAGTAAAAAGAGACTATTGAGAATTTAAAAGACATATAGCAGTTTGGGTAAAAGATTACAGAATATTGATCTTTTTTACAATAAGTTCAAACACAGTGACGTTCTGAAGGCAACAACGAAAACTCACATTTTAGGACATGTCCAGATGAGGCTAAAACTGTGTTGGCCTCTGGAGAATCAGTTTGTTACAGAAACAGGTCGAGTTCTGAGATTTTAGAACAGATTTGAACAGTATTATTAAGACCAGTGGATCACATTACGCTTTTTGAGTCACTTTTTAAAACAACAAAAAAAAACTTGAGACACTTGCAAAACCACTTAATTTCAGCTCTTTTTGAGATTTGTCTGTTCTGATTATGAGAGAACTGAATTATGAGAGAACTGATGATGAAACTTCTCTCAGACAAAGCATACTGAACAAACATCTGTGAGCGTTTGATAGATAACAAGATATTACAGCTTTATATTGTAAAGTTTTTGGATTTATCATCGGTAGTTGAATGCATTTCATGCTCTACTGTAAAACGCAACATAAATGTACACTTTATTGTTTCTGCGCGGCTGATGTTACTTTAATCTCCAAACGACGACTAAAACTTGTCTTACATGTCTGCGAGGCTTTTCATGTTCTTACGCTTCTTCGTGAGCCATTGATGCTGTCACTTGAACTCAAGACTGACTCTTTCACGCTGCAATTGTTTAAAAAATCAATACAAACAGGTGCATTCGGTGCATTTGACACAAAGAATCTCAGCAGGTCGCAGGAATTAGAGAACCTGCTAGTCATGATAGTGCGGGTGTGGAACTGGATAATGTAGAAGCTTTAAGTTGTCTGGTTAGGCCGTGTTATCCTGATAGATATGGTGGTTTTATCAGTCGCTGCTGACCAATATTCTTGGTCAGAAGTGACTCAGGCGGCTTTTCTTAAAACACAGGAAATTATTTATTAGAACTATCTGTTATAAGACTTTTACTTTACAGATTAAATGAGCAGACGATGGAGACGGTATATGATTTGAAAATAATAGACAGGTTTAATTTTTGCAAAGAGAAGCAAAACAGACACACAGTAACAATGGTACATGGAAGGTTTTGCTTAAAGATGTAAACAATGTATGAAGCTTTTATAGGTTTACATTATGCCCCTTCCAGCTCCAGGGTCATGGATGGACGTGTATTGAGCTGACGTGTCAGTCATAGATGTGTGTCTAAGTGAACAGGACAGAGTGTCCTGGACAATTATTGGATGAAGTGCAAACTGATGTCTTTGTATTGTTTTGATTAGCCTGGAGCCAAATACGAGCTATAGCTAAAGACATTTAGTCCTACTTGTGTGTGGATAAGCATATGACCTGGAGCAGGAGTGAGAGCATAATATACAATATTAATGAAGAAATAAGAATTCCCATAACACTATCTAAATTAGAAAAGGCTGAACTAAAGAAATGTCTGATGATCAGAACTGTCAGCACTGACTGTAATATGTGTTTCTGTCGGCCTCCTGCTGCCGTCCTGCGTCTTCTTTGTCCGTTTGTCTTTGGTCCTGTTCTGTGTGCTTCTTTTTTATGTTGTGGTATTTTAACAGAGGGACTCTTTTGTAATGTCTTTTGTATTTAGTCCTGTTTAATCCTGGTTTAGTCCTGGTTTAGTCCTGGTTTAGTCCTGGTTTAGTCCTGGTTTAGACCTGGTTTAGTCCTGGTTTAGACCTGGTTTAGACCTGGTTTAGTCCTGGTTTAGACCTGGTTTAGACCTGGTTTAGTCCTGGTTTAGACCTGGTTTTGTCATGGTTTAATCCTGGTTTAATCCTGGTTTAGTCCTGTATAATCCAGGTTTAATCCTGGTTTAGTTTCCATATCTTCATCTGTTTTTAAATATCTTCTGGTCCCTGGACTTTTTGTGTTTTAATTTTTTTATTTTTGCATAACTTTTTCTGTGTTGTTATAAATTGCATCAGTTTCAAGATATTTTTTAAAAATAGTCTCATCTGTATTTTTGTGTCTGAAGCAACTTTGAGTAAAAACGTTTTATAGACTTTTTCTGCTTTTTTTTCAATCTTTCAGCTTCATTTATTTCAAATATTTCTACATGCACACAATTTCTTTACTTGCAGATACTTGTTGTAGTAAGTTCTGGTATAAAGCTGATCTTCTTGGACGTGTCTTTGTGAAGAGGAAGTGTTATGTGTGAAATTCAGTTGAAGCTGGTTTGTATCTTTGTGGTTAACACCTCTGTTTCTGAACAACACCTGTTTCTGAACAACAGGAACTGTACTGGCAGCAAACAAACATGAACGAAACTATTAAAAGAATAATACCAGAGATTTTGATTATATCATCTATTTCTGCAGAACGAGGCCTAAAGGTGAACTTTTGTTTGGTGGTGACATGTATAACTTCACACTTCAGAGTCTGATAAAACTGTGAAGGATGATCTTGATCCAGAAAAGACACACTGGCCTCACAGTCAGAGTGAGGCGTCTGCAGCTGTTTGTGTTCAGCCACTTCATTGTGTGACTGCAGTCTCTAAAACTCCTCGCAGAGCAATTCAGTGTCACTCTGTCTTCATCTCTGTTTTCATTCACTGCACAAATGTGACAGAAAGAGAAAATCCAAAAGTAATGACACTTCCTTAAGGCAACAGTGTGTGATATTTTTGTAAAAATGCTGGTTATACCTTTGTGATGTCAGTCTAAAGCCTGTGTCTTATTCCTTGGCTGTGGCCTCACTGCTCACCACAGAAAACACACTTGACATGAAACTGTTTCAATAATGTCACAGAGGTGACTTCATCAGGACAAGCTTTGAGCTCAAAATACAGAAAAATATGACAGAAAATAGAACAAATACTCACAGGTCACAACAGCCAGAAAGATGGCTCTCAGTTGGTTCTCTCTGTTGTACTGTAAACAACAGTAAGGTCCAGCCTGTTTCTCTGAGACTCTCTTTAAAACCAGAGAGCAGTTTAAAAAACTCTGGAAATTCAAGTCTGAGTCCATGATGACCCCTAGATTTCTAACCTGGTTTTTAGATTTTAGAGAGAAAGACTCGAGGTGACTGCTGACGCTTTCTTTTTGTTTCTGTTCCAAAGATGATTAGTTCAGTCTTGTTTCTGTTCAGTTTGATAAAGTTATTTTGCATCCACACATCAATCTGTTCGATGCAGTGACACAGTGAATGGATCGGTCCATTTTCACCTGCTGTGAGTGAAATGTAAATCTGAGTGTCATCTGCATAATTATGGTAGGATACGCCACAGCTGTGTATTAACTGGCCTAAAGGAAGCATGTAAAGATTGAATAATAGAGGTCCCAAGATAGACCCTGTGGAACCTCACATGTCTGGGCCATTTGGTCTGATTCACAGTTACCAACGAAACAAAGTACTTCCTGTCTTCAAGATACGACTGAAACCATTTAAGAGCACTTCCAGAGATACCTATCCATTCCTCTAATCTTTGTGACAGGATTTCATGGTCCACTGTATCAAACGCAGCTCTCAAGTCCAACAGAACTAAGACAGAGACTTTTCCAGCGTCAGTGTCAGGCGAATGTCATTTGTGACTTTGATAAGTGCAGTCTCAGTCTGTGATGGGGCCTAAAACCTGACTGAAAAGGATCAAAGCAGTTGTTATGTAATAGAAAGTCATTAAGTTGCTGATATACAACTTTTCGATGACTTTCCCTAAAAATGGCAGGTTTGATATGGGCCTATAGTTGTTGAGCACTGTAGCATCAAGACTGCTCTTCTTTAGGAGAGGCTTGATGACAGCAGTTTTTAAGGCCATTGGAAATGTTCCAGACTGTGAGGAATTATTGACTATATCAGTGAGTTTTGGAAACAAACTGCTTAGTACTGATTTTAGAAATCTAGTGGGTAGAATATCGAGGCAGCAGGTGGATGAACTCAGGCTGGAGACAGTTTTTTCAATTGTTCTGTCAATAATGGGTGTAAAATGTGTAAACCCAACCAAAGGTCTCCTATGTGGCTGCAGTGTTGTTGTTTGCCCTTTGGACTGTATCATGTTTAATGCCTTGAACCTTGTCGTTAAAAAACAATGCAAACTCATTTCATTTAGTGGAAACTAATTCTGGAGGAAATGGAGCTGGAGGGTTTGTTAATCTGTTCACTGGAGCAAACAGGACACGTGAGTTGTTACTGCTGTTGTTGATGAGCTCTGAGGAGAATATTTCTCTTGCTTTTTTCAAAGTTTGATTGAAAACATGCAGATTTTCTTTGTATACCTCATAATGAATTAAGAGTTTCAATTTACGCCATTTTCTTTCGGCTTTTGGGCATTGCCTTTTCTGTGCCCTGACAGAAGGAGCATTGCTCCACAAAGCCTTCTGCCTCTTCCTCACTTTAACCTTAACAGGAGCAATGTCCATAACATTTAAAACACCTGAAATATAACAATTCAACAAATCATCAACTTGACCTGAAGAGGCATTTTTTAGCCTGCTGTGACACTCTCTGTCTGAAAAATAAAAACTCATGCACTTTTTAACAAGTTTCAGTTAGATTGGAACAGGTTTTATTTGGATTTGAACATGTTTTAGTTGGATTTGAACAGGTTTTAGTTGAATTTGAACAGGTTTTAGTTGGATTGGAACAGGTTTCAGTTAGATTTGAACAGGTTTTAGTTGGATTTGAACAGGTTTTATTTGGATTGGAACAGGTTTCAGTTGGATTGGAAAAGGTTTTATTTGGATTGGAACAGGTTTTATTTGGATTGGAACAGGTTTCAGTTGGATTGGAACAGGTTTTAGTTGGAACAGCAGTTTGGTTTGTTGACAGTCAGTGGCTGATTTTATTGGACAAACTTGTTTGTGATTAATAAACTTTTTACTCATGAACACAATAAACTGGTTTGTACCTGTAAAAAAACTAAATAATTCTATTACATTTACATTTATTCATTTAGCTGATGCTTTAATCCAAAGAGGATTACATTAAACCAGTGTTACAGCTTGAACTCCACTGGAAAAAAAAGGTAGGTTAAGTGTCTTGCTCAAGGACACAACAACAGTATGAACTGTGGGGAGAGCGAGATTTAAACTACCTACCTTCTGGTTGAAAGACGACCGCTCTATCACTGAGCCACTGCGTGAAAAATGATAAAGACATAAAACCAATCAGAGAAATAAAATGTTTCATAACGACCTACGACCTCCACTTGTAATGTTATAAAATCTAATGTTTTCCTTTGTTTTCAAGCAGACCTTCCCTAAACCATTGACACATGTGTCTGCTTTGCTTCTTCTTGAAGAATTAAACCTGACCATGGCCTTTAAATTATACTCTGTCGACGTGTCTCTAAGAATAAGAATTCTTATAACACAAATAAAGCCTCTCAATAAAGTCTGTATTTATCTCAGAGTCTTTGCTCTAAACATCAGGTTTAAGTCTCGGTAAAAGGCCCATGATTCACAAACAGTTCTGTTCTGATCCAACACTAAACAAGAGGAAGTAACTCAGTGGAAATACAGCAGTAAAAGTCTCTGTAACAGTCCACACTGAGACAACAGCTTTAATAAAGTCAACACTAATGTCACACTCACCTCCTCACACCGTGACAACAGCTTTAATAAAGTCAACACTAATGTCACACTCACCTCCTCACACCAGGACAACAGCTTTAATAAAGTCAACACTAATGTCACACTCACCTCCTCACACCAGGACAACAGCTTTAATAAAGTCAGAGACACTAATGTCACACTCACCTCCTCACACCAGGACAACAGCTTTAATAAAGTCAACACTAATGTCACACTCACCTCCTCACACCAGGACAACAGCTTTAATAAAGTCAACAATAATGTCACACTCACCTCCTCACACCAGGACAACAGCTTTAATAAAGTCAACACTAGTGTCACACTCACCTCCTCACACCAGGACAACAGCTTTAATAAAGTCAACACTAATGTCACACTCTCCTCCTCACACCAGGACAACAGTTTTAATAAAGTCAACACTAATGTCACACTCACCTCCTCACACCGGGACAACAGCTTTAATAAAGTCAACACTAATGTCACACTCACCTCCTCACACCAGGACAACAGCTTTAATAAAGTCAACACTAATGTCACACTCACCTCCTCACACCAGGACAACAGCTTTAATAAAGTCAACACTAATGTCACACTCACCTCCTCACACCAGGACAACAGCTTTAATAAAGTCAACACTAATGTCACACTCACCTCCTCACACCAGGACAACAGCTTTAATAAAGTCAACACTAATGTCACACTCACCTCCTCACATCAGGACAACAGCTTTAATAAAGTCAACACTAATGTCACACTCACCTCCTCACACCAGGACAACAGCTTTAATAAAGTCAACACTAATGTCACACTCACCTCCTCACACCAGGACAACAGCTTTAATAAAGTCAACACTAAAGTCACACTCACCTCCTCACACCAGGACAACAGCTTTAATAAAGTCAACACTAATGTCACACTCACCTCCTCACACCAGGACAACAGCTTTAATAAAGTCAACACTAATGTTACACTCACCTCTCACACCAGAACAACAGCTTTAATAAAGTCAAAGACACTAATGTCACACTCACCTCCTCACACCAGGACAACAGCTTTAATAAAGTCAACACTAATGTCACACTCACCTCCTTACACCAGGACAACAGCTTTAATAAAGTCAACACTAATGTCACACTCACCTCCTCACACCAGGACAACAGCTTTAATAAAGTCAAAGACACTAATGTCACACTCACCTCCTCACACCAGGACAACAGCTTTAATAAAGTCAACACTAATGTCACACTCACCTCCTCACACCAGGACAACAGCTTTAATAAAGTCAACACTAATGTCACACTCACCTCCTCACACCAGGACAACAGCTTTAATAAAGTCAACACTAATGTAACACTCACCTCCTCACACCAGGACAACAGCTTTAATAAAGTCAAAGACACTAATGTCACACTCACCTCCTCACACCAGGACAACAGCTTTAATAAAGTCAACACTAATGTCACACTCACCTCCTCACACCAGGACAACAGCTTTAATAAAGTCAACACTAATGTCACACTCAGCTCCTCACACCAGGACAACAGCTTTAATAAAGTCAAAGACACTAATGTCACACTCACCTCCTCACACCAGGACAACAGCTTTAATAAAGTCAACACTAATGTCACACTCACCTCCTCACACCAGGACAACAGCTTTAATAAAGTCAACACTAATGTCACACTCACCTCCTCACACCAGGACAACAGCTTTAATAAAGTCAACACTAATGTCACACTCACCTCCTCACACCAGGACAACAGCTTTAATAAAGTCAACACTAATGTCACACTCACCTCCTCACACCAGGACAACAGCTTTAATAAAGTCAACACTAATGTCACACTCACCTCCTCACACCAGGACAACAGCTTTAATAAAGTCAACACTAATGTCACACTCACCTCCTCACACCAGGACAACAGCTTTAATAAAGTCAACACTAATGTCACACTCACCTCCTCACACCAGGACAACAGCTTTAATAAAGTCAACACTAATGTCACACTCACCTCCTCACACCAGGACAACAGCTTTAATAAAGTCAACACTAATGTCCCACTCACCTCCTCACACCAGGACAACAGCTTTAATAAAGTCAACGACACTAAAACATGGAGACTTTCTGTGGATTCTTTCACTTTCGTTTGAGTCACGTGATCAGTGTGAGCGCAGAAAACTCATTTTACGACAAAGTTATTCTCCTGTTTATAGATTACACTGACATTTTTTTTCAAAAATACTAATAGTGTAGTTTTTAGAGAAAATGTCATCTGCAGATTTAACTTTAACATACAATAACTTTATATTTTACTGCAAACAGAATAATATCTACCACACTTACTCCAAAAGCTGCTACACACACAGTAACAGTACTCGATACTAAGGGGGGCAGTAGTATTCGAGGTACTCAGGTGATCAGTGCAGGTTTCATGTTTTGCTCAAGGGGATCATCTCAAAGTCTGCATATGTCTCCATCTTTCTGCTCAAAGGTAGGTATTTTGAAAATGGATTACTCCAAAAGTACTCAGTAGAAGTACTTGGTACTATTTGTGGCAGTAGTACACGAGGTGCTGAGTAGATTAATACAGGTTTCATCTTCTACTCACGGGGATTTTTCTTTTTATTCTAGTTGCAACCGTTTTCATCTGTTAATAGTTAAAACCATTTAATGATGATCACAGAAAGTACATTCTTCACAATTCACATTTGAATGTAAGGACTCAGATTGTTTGGGGATGTTTTTAACACATTAGAAATACAATTTATTTCAGTGATAAAATGATTATCATTAAAAATGTAAGTTCTAATAATATTACAGTGTTATTTATGAGCTTTGATCAGATGAAAATGATAGATTTGTCTCGATGTGCAGATGTCAAAGATTCAAACTGATATTAAATATAACTCTGTTTTAATCTCAGGTACCATTTGATTTAAGTCTTCACCTGAATCTGTTGCACCCTGAAAGTAGGGAGGAAGAATCACAAGAGGGATTTACAGATGTTTCTCTGGTGCAGGAGTTTAAATTCCCCTGGTGGTGGGTGAAAGGCATTACCAGTCTGTCAAACGAAAAACTCAGGCTTAGTAGATGATTGATAATAACAATCACAATTCTCTCAAACAAAATAACAAAAAAACATCTGCGCAACATAAAATACAAACATTCCAACAATTTACAACACATTTATATTGTTTTTAAGGCTTATTCCAAAGACTTTTTACCGTTGACTTTCCTCAGTCAGTGTCTTATTCAGCAGGAACTCTGTTTATGAACTGCATCACTTTATATTTCATTCTAACACTTCACAAATACACTCCAGTGTCATGTCCCAGCCTCGTGTTTCTGTCAGTAACACGGTCAGTGTTTATGTCTTATGTATCACTTCCTGTGTTTTATTGTGAAGTCACTAACCCTGTCTGTGTTTCAGATTGTCTTCCTGTCCTTGAGTCTTTCCCTCCATCTGTGATTACCTGCTCCGCCCCAAAGTGTTCCACCTGTGCCTCATCGTGTCCCCTTTAGAGTCTGTGTGTTTTTCAATCATTTTGGGACAAAATGGAGATAGGTCTGTAGTTTGAAAACTGGCGGTTGTCTCCACTTTTATTTTTACACTTTTAATTATAATCTGGTCATGGCCGTTTCATTCAGTGGAGTTTTTATTCTTGCATTGATCAACAATAGCTATTATTTAATTTTTGTTTGTCGCTGTAGAAAATAAATAATTGATATTGTCTGAAAACA